>JAXGGS010115312.1:0-19568 GCA_035585475.1 Armandia brevis | reverse complement strand
CACATTTACTCATTGTTTGGGCAATAATTTTTGAACAAATCGCCGTCATCTCTATGGGATAGCCACGCATAGAACCCGAATTGTCCAACAAGAGCGTAACTAATGCCCGTTTGTTGGAAATATGTTTTATCGTTTTGTACGGATTTCTGTACAAAGGATCAGTTATGATATTTGTAAATTTCTTGCTGTCTAATTGTCCGAAATCAAGTTCTTGTTCCCAGTGAGTTTTGCTATAGGAAATTAATTGCTTTTGTAATTTTTTGGCCAAAGGGTTTATTAGTTCTTCGTATTTTTTTGCCTTGATATTTAGCTGCTTTTGGAGATGCTCTGCCTCCTGATCATTCATTAATTTATTGGCATCGATTGTTTCGTCAAATTCCTTTGTGAAAACACTATATTCTTGTTCAATAAATCCGTGATCGATTTCGTCAAAATCGGCACTTTCTTTTGAAAAATCTGTGTTCTTACCTTTGCTTATTTCTTCTTTGCTTTCGGTGATTTCAATATTTTGTGAATGTTCTTGAACGGCTTCGATTATTTGTTCTTCTTGTTCGTCATTGGTTTGAATATCATCTTCATCATTTTCATTTTGTATGTCTTCTTTTTTTTCATCTTTTGATGCTTCGTTCTGTGGATCTTCGTCTTTTATTTTAAATAGTTTTACAAAATATTCAGAATGTTTTTCTTGGTCAAAAAGTAATTCATAATTATATGAACACTCCTTGTTCGTATCATTATCAATATCAGCGTTCAAAAGACTTTTTATATAATCATTTAGTTTTTTGTTTTTGTCCAAAATTTCTTCGATAGAGGGATCGTTTAAAAGGTTTTTAAATTCAAAAGCATCAATTTTTTTAATGTTTTCACGAAGACCCTTAAGTGACTTTGACCCGACCAACAATGTTCTTTGTTTTTCAATGAAATCCAATATTTTATACTCTACCGATGCGTATGAAATATTATGTTTTTCAATGATATTTGCGTGGATCTGTTTGCTGTGATGAATATAATTAATTATCGCAAAATCAATTTCACCCTTTAGGTTAGTATTGATTTCATGGTCTTGGATGATGTTTGAAATTTCTTGGGTTTGTGATTGACTAAGCCCATGGGCAAAAGATGTATCAAGAAACAAGCTGAATTTTTTTTTGAAATTTTCATCATGATCAAGAGCAATCATAATAACTCTATGTTTGTGTTAAAGAAAACTTGTTTTCATATTTACTTAGATCTTGGTCAAAGACCCTTTGATATAGCTCATAAACCAAGGGCAGGTCGTCATTTTCACATTTATTCAAAAATGAAAAACAAAACGATTTATGGATGTCTTTGAATATTTGATTGTTTTGTGCCCAACCAAGAACAGTACGCGGAGAAATAGTAAGTGACAATTTATCATTCACATATTCATGCCTGATCATATTCGCAAGTTTGACCATCTGTTCAAAGATTTTATGGTTGTTTTTATCCCCATCATTAATTTTTTTTCTAAGAATTTCAACTTCGCTTTTCATTGGGATATAATTTAGCTTTGAAATTATTTGCCATCTATCTAATTGCCCATGATTGATTGGGTTTGTTCCATGATAATTTGATGTGTGATCATCATTACCAATTGTGTTCGATGTTGCAAAAATACGGAAATATTTATGTGCTTGTAAAATCAAATTTTGATCAAGCATAGTTAGTTGAGAATTCTCTTCTAATATTCTTTGTACAACAAACATGACATCGGGTCTTCCTGCGTCATATTCATCAAGCACAAGGGCAACAGGATTAGAAAAACTAAATGGCAAAATACCCGGTTGGAATTGGGTAATTTGTTTATTGTCTTTTAATTTTATAACGTCACGACCAACAAGGTCAGTACGCGTAATATGACCATCAAGATTTACCCTGATTAAAGGCCAATTTAACCGTGCGGCAATTTGTTCGATATGTGTTGATTTTCCAGTTCCATGTAACCCATGGATGAGGCATTTTTTATTGAAAGTAAAACCGGCCAAAATAGCTTCGGTTGTTGTTTCGTCAAAATAATAATCTTCGTCGATTTCGGGTACAAGTTTGGTTTTGTTGGCAAAGGCACTTACGTCGAAAGATGGTTTGAAATTGAAATGTTTTTTACAGTCAAATCCCTGTTTAACATCACCAACTTTATCAAGTTCATTTTCTGCGTTATCTATCATAATATTTCAGTTAACAAATTCCGCCACGTCTTAATATTCTAAAGGCATTCATAACTGCCTGTAATTGTTCTTCATGCCTTCGGTCACCGCCATTTGCATCGGGGTGATATGTTTTTACAAGTCCGGAATATTTTTCCCGAATTTCTTGTTTTGTTGCGTCTTCTTTTACGCCCAAAGTAGCAAAAGATTTTAATTGTAATCTACTGAAATTTTTAGTCTTTGCTTGTTCTTCGTTATTATTGGTTCCAAAAATATAATGAGGATCATCATATTTCGCAGCCCCAAGATGATGTTTAGCTTGCCCCATGCGTGAACGACTATTTGTTGACATTTTCCATGTTGGACGGTGCCCATGTGCGGCGCCTTTTTGAAAGTTTATTTGTTCTTCGTCGGAAAGAGTAGAAAGATAGTCCCAGTTTTTGTGATGTTCTGCGGCATGTCGTTTACAATAATAGAAAAATAATTTCTCGTCCTGTGGTGATTGTCTTACTTTTGCGGTCGCATCATCGGCACAACCCTCCATTTGACATACATCCCCGATTACTGATTCTGTTTTTTTATTGGTTCGTTTCTTGTCACCAATACGGATATCAAATCCTCTTCGTGGTTTATATTCAAAGTCTGTCATATGTCTTTTTAATATTTTAAATTGCAAATATTATTATGATGAAATAAAATATAATTACAATTCTTGACAAGAAAATAAATTTAGTGACTGTAGAAAGTTCATGCCCGATTCTTTTAAATCAATAAAAAGCCCGCAAACTCAACAAATTTCAAAAACACTCCTTGCTGTTTTTCCACAAATTGATGTTGATATAATTGATAAGTCACATTTGCATAAGGGGCATGGCGGATATAAAGAAGGCATATCCACCCATTTTTGTATAATTATCAACAAGCAAAGTTTTAAAGAGGGTGAAAATATTTCACGCATTCAATGTGATCAAAAAATCTATGCTTCATTAAGTAATGAATTAGATGATTTTATCCATGCTTTGGAAATTAAGTGGGTTTGATTTTACTTTGATTTAAAATTACTTTTCGCTCTTTATCTTGAATGCAAAGAACAGGGCAATAAATAATAATACCGACCCAATCAAGAATGGGAAACCCGGTAAATAAATCCCTTGATTGTCAGAAAATATTTTAAATGTCTGTGTTGCCCAAAGTGCAGAAGATAACATGGTCAAACTCATCAATGATGCCACGGCTCCTTGGAGTTCTCCTTGTTGGTTTGATGGTATATCCTTTGTCATAATTGCCTGTAAAGCAGGGGTCGTAACGCCGGCCAAAGCAGAGATAAATATAACAACATATATCAACCACGATACTGAAATAAAAGCATAAGAGATCAAAGAAAATGCAAATAAAGTTACACCAAATAATACTGAATTCTTTGCACCCATTAATTTAATAAATGTTTTTACAAGCCCTCCTTGTACGATCGATGCGGCGATACCGACAAAGGTCAAAGAGATGCCGATATTAACAGGCGACCAATTAAATTTTGATACGGTAAAATATGACCATACCGCAGGAATTGAATTATGTGCTGATTGGAATAGGACATAAACAACAAGACAGATAAGTACGTTTTTATATTGTTTTACATTCAAAATTGAAGAGATTGGATTGGCACGTTTAATTTCAAATTTACGTCTTTTGTTTTTTGGCAAAGATTCAGGGAAGAAAAAATAAATGATAAAGAAATTTATAAATGACAAAATCGCCGCCACAAAGAATGGAATTCTTGGACCCATCTCGCCTAAAAGTCCACCGACCAAGGGCCCGATGGTAAAACCAATTCCAAAACCCGCACCGATAAGTCCAAAATATCCTGCACGTTTTTCAGGTTCAATAATGTCAGAAATATAGGCCATAGAGGTTGCATAAATTGCAGCAAAAGATCCCGAAAGCATCCGTCCAATGAATAAAATTAATATTGTTGGGGACAGTGCCATGATTAACCAATCGATTGAATAAGCAAGGGTGGAAAACATAATGACTTTGCGTCGTCCGAATGAATCAGAAATATTACCAATGATAGGTGACATAAAAAACTGCATAAATGAAAAGGCCGCCATCATAAGGCCGCCAATTTTCGCAGCCTCTGAAATATCAATATTTCCAATTAGTTGAAGCAATTGTGGCAAGACGGGAAAAATAATCCCTATGCCCATCATATCAATGGTAAGCGTCATGAATAAGATATAAATACCGTATTTTGCCGCCTTTGGGTTTATATCGCTGGTTTTTGATCCGTTATTGTTCGTTTCATTGTTCCCGCCATTTTTGCCAGATTCTTTGTTCCCGCCATTTTTGCCAGATTCTTTGTCAGTGTTGCCCAAAGTGCTTTTCCCAGTATTTTCCATATGGTTTCAATTTTTATAATTTTGTTACTTTGATAGAGCTGATTTGATTTCTTCGCTTATCTATTATTTCAAATTGAAAATTATGAAAAGTAAATAATTGTCCTTTGTCCGGAATTATCCCCGCCTCATGAATTATCAGCCCTGCAATTGTCACCGCTTCTTCATCAGGAAGCCTCCAATCAAGCATACGGTTAATGTCACGAATTGAAACATCACCATTTATCAGATATTTACCGCCTGACAAATTCTTTACACCCTTTACCGGCTTGTCATGTTCGTCGTCAATTTCACCCACAATTTCTTCGAGTATGTCTTCCATAGTAACAAGACCCCTAAGCGTTCCATATTCATCGAGAACAAGTGCAAATTGTTCTTGGTTACTTCGGAATGCATCAAGTTGTTCCTGTAAGTTTGACGTTTGTGGAACGAAATATGGTTTTCTTAAAATAGCGAGCAGGTCGATATCTTCGATCTCTTTATTTTTTATAATCGCTTTGAAAAGGTCACGCATATGAATAACCCCAAGAATGTTATCTTGGTCATTTTGATATACAGGAATCCTTGTATGCGTTGATGCAAGGCATTGATCAATGATCTCTTTTACCCCAAGGTCAAAATCGATCATATTGATGAATTTTCTATGTATCATGCTTTCTTCGACCGTTGTATGTTCAAGGTCAAGTGCACCACGGATGATGTTTCGTGCATCCTTATCAACACGTCCTTCATCATGATGAAGGTCAATTGTGTGCCTAAGCTCATCCGAAGCAGAAAGGATATTGGCATCCTTTGCCACGTTAACGCCCGTAATCCAAAGCATGGAACGAACAACAACCTGAATGACACGGGTAATTGGTGCAAAAAGGAAAACACATACCCTCATTGGTGTTGCGACGGCTTTGGCGAATGATATTGGGTTTGAAATAGCCAATGTTTTTGGTAAAATTTCGCAAAATAATAATATAAGAAATGTCATGACCAAAGTTGCCAAAGTAATTCCGTTTCCTTTGAAATAGTGTATGGCCAAGGCCGTTGCTAAGGATGATGAAAAGATATTTACGACATTATTTCCAAGCAATATCGCACCAATAAGACGTTCAGGGTTTGAAATTAATTTCCCTACTATTTTTGCTTTTTTATCGCCGTCCATGCTAAGGCCATGCACGCTTGCAGGTGAAACGGCCGTTAGCGCGGTTTCGGAGCCTGAAAAAAAGCTTGATAATATTAGCAATGCGAAAATCAATAGAATTTCAATGGGTATGTTTGCAACAAAACCGATTATTCCGTGAACAAAGTCCATAATTTACCTTTTTAATTATTATTTGATATCTCAGATCAAAAAGAACTAATTTATATATTTATGATTTAATATTATTTAAATTAAAAAAATAATAAATATTATTCGATTATGACGCGAAATATTTACTCTGAGACATGAATTCTTTTACTTGTGGGGTAGTCAATTCGATGATTTCCATTGACCCTGGCGATGTGGCGATTGCAAATGTAATTTTTTGCCCTTTATTTTTCTTGTCCTGTTCGATGATTTCTAACATTTCAGGGATTGAAAAACTTACTGGAAAATCATTTAACATATCGGGTAATGAAAACTTTGAAACAAGTGATGGGATTACATCATTTTTATTGTCATAGCTATGACCAAGTTTTTGGGCAAAATATTGCCAAAGGTCATTTTCAATAACCATTCCCATAGCCACACAATGACCATGTGGGATGCTTTTACCCTTTAACAGACATATGGTTTCAAGCATATGTCCAATAGTATGCCCGAAGTTTAAATATTTTCGGATATTATTTTCATTGGGATCTTTGGTTGTTATTTCTTGTTTCTTTAACAATGAAAGCTCGACCATTTTTAACATGGCGTCATTGTTACGATCGATAATTAATTGATGGTTTTCATCAAGCCAATTGATAAAATAATCACCACTTATGATGGCGGTTTTTATTACTTCGGCAAGTCCTGAATTAAATTCGGATTGGGAAAGTGTTTCAAGAAACTTTGTATTAATAAAAATAAAATCAGGTTGATGAACCACGCCGATTAAATTTTTTATCTGTTGAAAGTTTACACCAGTTTTACCACCAAGCGAGCTATCGCTCATGGCAATTAATGAAGTCGGAATATGACCGACCTTTACGCCTCTTTTATAAATGGCGGCCAAAAAGCCAACTATATCGCCGACAACCCCACCACCAAATGAAATCAGTAAGTCGGAACGGGTTAATTTGAATTCCATTAATTTTGATACTAAATTTTCTATGGTCTGTAATGTTTTAGTATTTTCATTTGCCTCCATTGGAAGCAAATATATACCGGCCGATTCAACATGTTTTAAAAGCTTTGGGTTATTGAATATTTTTTCCCTGTATAAAGAGTAAATATTCTCATCGATAATTATAACAACTTTATTTTTTGAAAAATCCTTTTGTATGAAATCAACAAAAGTTTCAACAAAGTCATCATTTTGGTAAATTAATTGGGTCATTTTAGTCGTTGCTCAGTAAGTTTTTTTCAATCAGAAATTCTTTGATGTTTTTTACGCATTCAAACAGATTTTCATTTATATTAAACATATAATGTGCCTGTTTATAATTACTTTCTCTTTTGGCATAAAGCTCATCATAGGTGTTTTCAACATCTTTGTTCGTAAATAAAGGTCTTTTCCCTTTATCACCCCTAAGTCGTTCAATGTTAATTTTACGCTCAAGCAAAAGACATAAAACAATGCCCATGGAATTAATTTTATTTATTGCATCGCTTTGATATGTTCCACCACCAAGGGCGATAATAGATGGATCATTGTCGAAAAGTTTAAAAAGTACTTCCTGTTCTTTTTTACGGAAGCTTTCTTCGCCAAATTTAGTGAAATAATTACTTATTGTCATGGATGTTTCTTGTTCAATTTCATTATCCAAGTCAAAAAAACTTACATTGATTTCCTTTGCAAGTTGCCTTCCAATAGTGCTCTTGCCGCTTGCTGGCATTCCGATGATAATAAGTGGTTTTGTTAGTTGCATTTTATCTGCTTATAATATAAAAAAATGTTATGTCACTTACGCTAAAAATTATTATCGCTGTTATTGTCCTGACTATACTTGGTCTTTTTATATTTTCATTTATGATCAAGCAAGAAGCAGGCACAGAAATAATTGATCTTACACATAAAGTAAATATTCAATCAATCAATGTGTAATTGATCGGTTTATTTATCTTATATAAAAAGAAAGCACTGTTTGTAAGCTAGTGGAGATTCTATGCGTTTATTTACCCGAATAATTTCAATTTATTTTTGTTTTTTAGTTTCAGTTAATGTTCTTTGTGCGCAATCGCCTTTGAATAATGATGAGGATAATAACCAAGAAACATCTTCGCCTGCGGTTGAAAGCATAAATATAAGTTCGCTTAGTTCTAACCTTTGGGATATTGACCTGTCGCGAAATGACCTTAGTCAAGGCACAACAAATATTATAAATAATCATAGTTGGGGTAAGGGGATTGAAGCAACAAAAGTTTTGTCTTTGCTTGAACAATTTTTGATAAAAGAAAATAATTTCAAAACTACTTCGTCAAAAAAAGATAGCAAATATAAATTCTTACATTTCGATGGTCTGCATAATACACTTCTTAATGATTATAATAAAAAGATTTTCATAAGTTTTTTATTAAAAGGTTTTGATAGGGACTTTGTACAAAAATTAAATAAACAGGAACGTGAAAGGCTGGGGATTGCCCGTGCCTTGTTGCTATATAATTTTGGTCGTTTTGAGAATGTAATCAGTCTTGTTTCACTTGGAAATGGTTCACTAAATAACAGATTAATTGAACCATTATTGCTTTCGCATTTTGCACTTGAACAATATCAAGAAGGATGTTCAAACTTCATGCAAGAGAAAAGTTATAATCTTTACCCTGATTTTGTAAAGTACAAGGTTTTTTGTCTTTTAGAGCAATCGCAAAAATCCGAAGCTGATCTCAATTATAGTTTGATCAAGGATGCCACAGTTACGGAAAAGTTACTTTTTGAATTCCTTATTAACGGAAATACAAATGAAGAAATAAAAAATATTAATAATTTGTTTGAGTTAGTTCTGGCGAATTATCTTAGGCTGAATAATAATTTGTTTAATATTGCTGATCCAAATATTAAAATGATGAAAGCGGTTTTTATAAATAGTAACATTGACGTCATATATAGAACAAAGACTTTGTACGAATTATATCCAGCGAATATTGTTTCACGCGAAGATGCAATTAATTTTTTTACGTCCTTCAAGGCGCTTCCTTTTAATATAGATGAAACGAATAAGACATTACAGAAAAATAATTTTCCAATTGGTTTGGACGCTGGGTGGGTTTCACAGATTATAAATAATAATAATTATACGAATGTTGACGAAGGAAATTTGATAAAATTCCTTATGTCAAAACCATATGATAAAAGAATAATTACTATAGGTGATGTATTATCAGATCACATAAAAAACCAAGTAACTTTAGTGAATAATTACTTTAATGGGCAAGCTACACAATATGGCAATGATGCTTTTACGAATGAGGGTAATTCAATCGTTGCAAAAAGAAATGTTCCAAATTTTCATGCGCTTATGCTGTTATCTACTTGGCAAAATAATAGATCAAAATCTAAACAATTTTACGATAATTTATACCAATATTCCGGTAAGAAAAAAGAAGAGTTTTGGAAAATTTTAAACATCATTTCGAACAATGCTGATAGGCATGTTGATCAAAATTTAGTTGATGGGGTGATTAATCAAACCAAACAAATTTATAGTAATGAGATTGATTATAAAAAGCTAAATTATATTTTGTATAATATGTCTTTTATGATGAGTAATCATAATTTACCACTTTGCCTTTTGATGGTGTTGGAGTTAAATAATCTTGAGCGAAATTTTCAACATTATCCGCTTTCTGATCAATGTTTTGTATTTGCAGAAAATAAAATAGATTATAATATTCATAAAGTATTTACTAGTTTTAATGACGATGAAAAAGAGAATAAAGAAAAAAATTATCAGAAACATTATAACATTAAACCATTAGTGCCAAATGCAAAGCCAAAAAAAGAAAAGCAATAAAGATACATTATCTGGCAACATAGCTGATACTGAATTTGGCTATTTACAAAAACGATTTCTTGATCATATTCTTATTTCAAATGGCGCAAGTAATTTAACAATAAAAAACTACCGAACTGTTACTAAAAGTTTTTTTAATTTTCTTTTGGATCAAAAAATATCTGAAATACCGGATATCAAATCTGAACATATAAATAATTTTATAAAAGAACTTCATAAAAAAAAATTAAAGCCGACGACGATTTCTCTTTATATTTCGGGAATAAAATCATTCTATAATTACTTGATTGAAAATCATTCCTATAAGGACAATAAAATGTCCAATATCCCATTCCCAAAGCTTGAAAAAAGGCTTCCGAAATATTTAACACAAGGGGAGATCAAAACTCTTTTCACTGAATTATATGTACATAACAAAGACAATTTTCAAAGCCAGCGTCTTTGTACATTGATGGAGCTTATTTACGGATCGGGACTCAGGGTTTCAGAGGCAACAAATCTTGTCTACCGTAATGATATTATGAATGTTGATTTCATAACAATAACAGGGAAAGGCAACAAAGAAAGATCAATACCCATTACTGATCAGTTCAAGAAAACTTTGAGGAATTACCTTCCTTTGAGAGCAAAAAAACTTTTATCACTAGGGTCTAAACAGGGGTCAAAACCCGTGTCTAAACTTGGATCAAACCGCACTAAAATATCATCCAACATTGCCGCAAAATATCTTTTCCCTTCTTATGGAATATCTGGACATATTACTCCATCTAGGTTTGCACAGGAATTGAAATCTTTGGCCGCTAAAATCGGTTGGGCATCAACAAAACTTTCACCACATATCCTAAGGCATGCATTTGCAACGCATTTATTACAAAATGGATGTGACTTGCCTTCTTTGTCAGCAATGCTTGGACATGCAAATTTAACAACTTCCGAAATTTATACCCATATTGACGAAGGTAGTAAGTATAATATTCTTACTTCACATCACCCTTTAAATAATCTAAAATAATATAATCATTGATTTTCTGTGGATGATTAAGTAAAAGACAACAAAAAACGGCATGCAATTTATGAATTATTTAGAGTTTGAAAAACCCCTCGCTGAACTGCAATCAAAGATAAAAGCGCTTGAAAGCACACAGGAAGAAGAGGGCGTTGATATTAGTGACGAATTACTTCGACTTAGAGTAAAATCAGATCAACTAATGGTTGATATTTATTCGAAACTTTCATCTTGGCAAAAAACTCAAATAGCTAGACATCCTGACAGACCTCATTTCTCTGATTATTCAAAAAAATTGGTTTCTGAATTTCAACCACTTGGTGGTGACAGGCTTTATGGCGAAGACAAAGCGATTATTGGCGGGCTTGCAAATTTTCGTGGAACTCCCGTAATGTTAATTGGTCATGAAAAAGGATCAAATACGCAATCAAGGATAAAACACAATTTTGGTATGGCTCTACCTGAGGGTTATAGAAAAGCCATAAGACTTATGGAAATGGCCGACCAATTTAACATACCAATTATTACATTAATCGATACGCCGGGCGCATATCCCGGTATTGGTGCCGAAGAAAGAGGCCAAGCCGAAGCAATCGCAAAGGCACAAGAATGCTCATTCACTCTTTCAGTTCCCTTTATCTCGGTAATCGTTGGTGAAGGTGGATCGGGTGGTGCGGTTGCACTTGCGTCTTCAAATAGAGTTTTCATGATGGAACATTCAATTTATTCTGTTATCTCACCCGAAGGCTGTGCCTCTATTCTTTGGAGTAACCAAGCAAAAGAGGGCACGAATAAGGCAATCGATGCCGCAGAAGCAATGAAAATTAGTGCACAATCACTTATGGATCTAAAAGTTATCGATGAAATTATCAAAGAACCACTTGGTGGTGCGCATCGTGATCATGATCTTACTGTTAAAAATCTTGGTGATCAGATCGAAAAATCATTGAATGCACTTTCCGAATTATCTGCGAGTGGAATTCAACAACAAAGATATGATCGCTTTGAAGCGATAGGTGATTTTTCTTAGACGAAATCACTCAGTTAAATTTAAAAGTTTAAAAAAATATCCAAGCATTCAATTCAACTTAATGAATTGCTTGATTATAATTTACCATGACAATGTTTGAACTTTTTGCCTGAACCACATGGGCATGGGCTGTTTCTTGGTGTATTATCTGGCATTTGCGGTTGGTTTCCTGCTGCCTTTTCATCACTACTATTTTCCTGCAAACCTGAAAGAGGTTTTGGTTTGTATAAATTTGGATCTTTTTGTTCAACTCTTACACGCATCAATGCACGGGTTACATTTTTTCTTAATGAGAAAAGTAGTATTTCAAATAAAGTAAATGCTTCTGATTTAAACTCATTTAACGGGTCCCTTTGTGCGTGGGCTCTTAGTCCGACGACGGAACGTAAATAATCGATCTGATGTAAATGGTCACGCCAATCATTATCAATAATTTGTAAGATCACCAACTTTTCGATTTGAACCATGTCAAATTCGCCAATTGCGGCTTTCTTTCTTTTATATATTTCGTCACATGCTTCTTTTATTTTTTCAATAAATTCAACGTCACCGATACCTTCGGTTTGCGCCCATTCATCTAATGGGAAATTGGTTGTGAATACTTCGGCTAATTCGGCCTTAAGACCTGTTAAGTCCCATTTTTCTAAATAACTATTTTTTGGAATATATTGATCAACAAGGTCATCGATTAATTCATGACGCATGTCATCAACAATATCTTCGACCGATTCGGAATCGAGGATTTCATTCCTTTGTTCAAATATTGATTTTCTCTGATCATTGATAACATCATCATATTTAAGAATATTTTTTCTGATATCAAAGTTTCTTTGTTCAACCTTTTTCTGTGAAGTTTCAATAGCCTTTGTAAACCATGGATGCTCAATCGATTCATCTTCGGCAATCCCAAGTCGTTTAAGCATCGGTTCAATACCGCTTCCAAAAATTCTCATTAAATCATCTTCTAATGACAAAAAGAATTTCGTAGCACCGGGGTCACCCTGACGGCCGGAACGACCACGAAGCTGATTGTCAATACGGCGACTTTCATGACGTTCTGTACCAAGAACATATAGACCACCTGCATCTAATGCTTCTTGTTTTAGCTTTTGAACAGATTCTTCGATTTTCTTACGTTTCTTATCGATGGTTTCTTTTGTATCACTATCTTCGAGCATATCCATTAATTGCATATCAACAGAACCACCAAGTTGGATATCCGTTCCACGACCCGCCATATTGGTTGCGATTGTCACCGCACCAGGCTCACCAGCCTTTGAGATGATTTGTGCTTCTTGTTCGTGATATCTTGCATTTAGAACATTATGTGGAATTGGATCTTTGCCTTTGACCGCAAGGCGTTTTTCAATAAATTCTGCACTTTTTGAATATTGTTCGGCCATTTCGTGATAAGATTCTGCCTTTTTGCCAGTTTCTTCCTTTGGATAGGCTTCGTATATTTCATCCGATCTTTTCTTTAAAAACGGAATAAGCTCTTTTAAATATTTTCTGTCTTTAAGGTGATCTGAAATCAATTCTGAATTTTCAATTGATACCGTTCCAACCAGTACAGGTTGTTTTTTTGAAACACATTCGGCAATTTGTGCAATAATTGCATGATATTTTTGCTTTGCAGTCATGTATAATTCATCATTTGCATCAATACGTGCAAGGGAACGATTTGTCGGTATTTCAGAGACTTGTAATTCATAGATTTCTGAAAATTCAGCTTCTTCTGTCATTGCCGTACCGGTCATTCCAGAAAGTTTTTTATAGGCACGGAAATAATTTTGATAGGTAATAGAGGCCAATGTTTGGTTTTCTGGTTGAATAAAAACATTTTCTTTTGCTTCTACAGCCTGATGAAGGCCATCTGACCATCTTCTTCCATCCATCATTCGACCAGTAAATTCATCAATAATATGAACTTTATTGTCCCTTACGATGTAATCCTTGTCCTTGATGAATAATTTATTTGCTTTTAAAGCATTTTGTAAATGATGAACAATCTCAACATTTTCCGCATCATATAAATCACCAGTGGTAATTAATTCCATTTCATAAAAAAGCTTCTCTACTTCTTCATTTCCTTCATCAGTAAGGGTAACTGATTTTTGTTTTTCGTCGACTTCGTAAAAATTTTCATCCAAATCAGGAATGATTTTATCAACCGACAAATATAAATCGGTTTTATCATCGGTTGGACCACTTATGATAAGTGGGGTACGTGCTTCATCGACAAGAATTGAATCAACTTCATCAATAACGGCATAGAATTTCTCTCTTTGAACCATTTTGTCAGTTGATAATTTCATATTGTCACGAAGGTAATCAAAACCGAATTCGTTATTCGTTCCGTATGTTATATCGCATGCATAGGCCGCTTTTCGTTCTTCGTCATCAAGTCCTTGGATAATACAACCCGTTGTCATGCCCAATTCTTCATATACGCGGCTCATCCATTCTGCATCACGTTTAGCCAAATAGTCATTTACGGTCACAACATGTACGCCTTTGCCATGAAGGGCATTAAGATAAACCGGCAGGGTCGCAACCAATGTTTTACCTTCACCTGTTTTCATTTCGGCGATACCGCCATGATGAAGAACAATTCCACCAAGTAACTGTACGTCATAAGGACGTTGTCCCAAGGATCTTTTTGCTGCCTCTCTCACAAGTGCAAAGGCTTCGATTAAAAGGTCATTGGTTTTTGCACCTTTTGCGATTCTTTCCTTGAATTCAGCAGTCTTTGCATGGATGTCTTTGTCACTAAACTTGGAATAATCATCCTCAAGTAAGCCAATTTTATCCACTATGATTGAATATGATTTTAAACGACGCTCATTGGCCGAACCAAATATATTTTTAAAAATAGAAGCAAAAGCCATAATATCGCAATTCAAGTTAATTTATGTGTTTTATTACTTTAGATTGATTTAATATCAATATGATTATTATATGGTTATTAAATAAAAAATATCAAACCCCTTTGAAGTAATAATTTACTTTAAATAACCTGTTTGAAATTTTACGCAAGAATGTTAAAATATTTAATATCAAAAAGAATATTTATTTAACAGAATTAAAACAATATGTTTAGCCGATCACCAATATTATTATTTATCTTCATCGTTACAATATTACTTTACTTGTTTACCCCAAATTTAAACAAAACAAATCTTTTGCAATATAATATGGAAAATGATTCCGTACCGGCAAATGAAGCAATGTTCTATTTCGATAATAAGCCAATCAGATTTCATGAAATTTTGGAATATTTCAAAATCAGAAATCATAATCAACATATGCCCGATATAAATAGTGAAGAATTTAATGCTATAAAAGAAGAATATATAAATATGCTTTTATTATCAAAAGCTTTTGAGAATAATAAACTCCATAAAGAAGATCTTTTTAAACAGCAATCGCTTCTTTTAAATAATAATTTGAAGGCAGAATATTATTTGTCACATCTTGAGGAAGATATCAAAGCAGAGGATTTCAAAAAAACTCAAGATGATTTATTGAAGGACTATAATCTTAAGCATGATTATAAAATCCAAATGCTGTTAGTAAAACATAAAAGACAAGCATGGGCATTTTTTACACAGATCATTGATTCTCCGGGTCAAATGAAAAATTTGATTGATAAACATTCTTTCATTTATGATAAAAAATATTCAAATCATTCCATAAAGTTTTCAAATGAAAATATTACAACAAAGGATCAACGGCTTATCCTTGGAGTTGTTTCGGAACTTAAAGTTGGAAATGTATTTCAACCAATAAGGTTGAGTAATGGTTATGCAATAATAAGGCTTCTTAACAGAAATGAATACCAAAAGATTCCGATGAATACGCTCGATAAAAAGATAAAGAATTATTTGGTTCAAAAAGAATTAAGCAAAGTAATTAAAAAGCTAAGAACACGCCATATTAGAACCATGCATGAATTAAAAGATATTGAGAGAAGGAGCAAAGACCTTTCTTATGTTCTTACTGATGAAGATATGGATGAAAACGAGATGGATAATAATGAAGAAAACTTTGTTATGAAACGACCAGAGTCAGAATAATTATTTATGTTGGAAATAAACAAAAAAATAATTGTTGTTGCCTGTGCGTTAATTGATCGTTCAATGAATATTTTGATCACCCAAAGAAAGCACCCGGAACAATATAAATATATGTGGGAGTTCCCGGGTGGAAAAGTTGAAAAAGATGAAAAGCCAAAAGAAGCGCTTTCACGTGAACTAGAAGAAGAGCTTGGCATTATTACGGACGAATCCTGTTTTGCTCCGTTTTCATTCACACATACAAGCCAGAGCGTAAATGATATTGAACAAGATATAATAGTTTTATTATATGTTGCCCGAAAATGGCAGGGCATCCCAAGGCCACTTGTTGCGATGGATTTGAAATTTGTTTCTGCAAATGATCTTTGCCAAGAAAACTTGCTTTCGGCGAACAAGGATATGGCCGCACAGCTTCGTGATTATCTTTTGACTTGATATTGTATCACACCCAACCAATGGCGTAAATTAGCTCTATGTTTTCGGCAATATTTTTTGTCTTTGCTTCAATCTCATTTACAATAATTCTTTTGATGGGATCCTTGTTGCCCAAAATATTATTGAACCCAATGTCACGAATGTCTGAAATCATTCTTTGCAATGATGAATATTCTATTTTGTAATTTGTACGGTCGACATTTATACCTTTGAACCCATTTGAAAAGAACTCGTTCCCAAGGTCACGGCAATTATCTAATTGCTTAAATCTTTGTGTCATTTGTTTTGTTTGTGACATTTCGGATTGAAGAAAAATGCTTTTAAGATTTGCAAAACTATTTTCCCCCGGCATAACAAACAAAATACATGATCCAGCCGGCAGGTTAAAAATCTTTTTGAAAACATCAAAATATTTATCAATGAAAAAACTTTCTGCAATTACACATAAAATAGTAGGGCAATTATATTGGACGGTTTTTGAATTTTTTTGTAACTCATCAAGATCAAACAAATCAAGATGATGTGCGATTTCTTTTTTTTCAAATTCGATTGCCCATCGTTTATCCGCCACTAATGTTATATGATCGTTATTGATTTCGTTTAATTTTTCAAATAGTTCATCACGATATATTGAATGCAAAAAAGGAAGTTTTACATCCCTTGCATAGGCACGTTTACGATATGTAGTTTTAATATTCGCCGTCATAAAATACATTTAAATTAAATAAAATAAATTGAAAGCTAGGAATTAATTTTTTTTCTAATATTATAGATTTAAAGCAAAGAGTTTTTATGCGTAATTTATTACAAACATATTTTGATAAATCACTTAACTTTCTTATTCCATATCATTGCCCGTTAAGTGGACAAAGGCTCAATGAAAAAAATACTATCTCTCCTGAAAAATGGAGTGAGTTACCATTTTCAAAAGTTACCTGCCTAATATGTGGTAGTGAAATAATCGCTGATTGGTTATTGGATGATGAAGAGGGCTGTCATCAATGTAGTGACGAAAAACTATATTTTGACCATCATTTTTCTGTTTTCAGTTACGAAGAACCAATAATTGACTTGATCTTGCAATATAAGCATCTTGATCAAACGCATCTTGCACCATTTTTTGCCAAATTTATTTCTAATTATTATCTTTCACAGATTGCTTATAAAATTGATATTGATGCGATTGATTTTATCATTCCTGTGCCGATTGCCTTTAAACGGTTATATAAAAGGAAATATAATCAATCATACTTACTTGCCAAGCATATTGAAAAAAACCTGTTTCAAAAAGATAGTTCGGCGCAGAATGTTCTGTCCCAGAGTATTCTGTGGTCAAAATCAAGAGTTCAAAACATTCTCATAAGAAAAAATTTCAAATCCACACAGGCGAACTTAAACAAAGAACAAAGACAAGAAAATGTAAAAGATGCATTTGCCATCAGTTCCTTTTACGCAAAAAAAATTGCTAATGGTTTGGTTTCTGGTAAAAACATTTTACTTGTCGATGATGTGTTTACAACGGGATCCACGTTAAATGCATGTAGCAAGTTAATTAAACAAGAAGGTGCAAATAAAATTATTTGTGCTACAATCGCAAAAATAAATAATAACTTTAACTAGGTATTTATGTCACAACCAAAAATTACAATTTATACAAAAATCGCATGTCCTTTTTGTATTCATGCAATTCAATTATTGAAATCAAAAAATGTCAAATTCGAAGAGTTCGATGCCGCATATAATGCGCCGCTCAAACAGGAAATGATTGAAAAATCAGGTGGACGAAGAACGTTCCCACAAATTTTTATCAATGAAAAACATGTTGGCGGATGCGATGAACTTGTGGCCCTTGATAAAGCAGGTGAGCTTGATAAATTACTTTCGATCAATGAATAGATTTTCTATATTTTATACTTAATCCTATGGTCAAATTTGCTGCTATTCAAATTAGTTCAGGCAAGGATCTTGAAAATAATCTTTTAGTTCACGAAACTCTGTGCAAACAGGCGGCCAAAGAAAATGTTGAATATATACTCACGCCTGAAATGTCTGTCTTAATGGATAAGAGTATAAATTTAAATGATCATGATTTATTGGAGAATCAAACAAAACGAATAATTGATTTCTTCACTGATTTATCAAATAAACTAAATATAACTATTATAATTGGGTCGATTCCTTTTTTTGAAAAAATGGATCAGACGAATGCATCAAAAAAACTTTACCCCCGTTGCTGTATATTCACACCAAAGGATGGTTTCGTTTCCTATTATGATAAAATCCATTTATTTGATGTAACTATCAATCCAAATGAAGTTCATAAGGAATCGGCTAAATATCATGCAGGCACAGCTTCGGTTATTGCCGATTTGCCTGATTGTAAGGTTGGTTTGACGATATGTTATGACCTTCGTTTTCCTGAATTATTCCAAAAGCTCGCACAAGATGGTGCACAAATTATCACAGTACCCGCCGCCTTTACCGTGCCCACAGGACACGCACATTGGGTAACATTATTACGGGCAAGGGCAATTGAAAACGGCGTATATATTGTTGCTGCGGGACAATATGGTTTGCACGAAGATGGACGTAAAACATTTGGCCATTCAATGATCATCAACCCATGGGGCGAAATAATATCCCAAGCATTGAATAAAAACACAGATGAAATTATCATCGCTGATATTGATTTATCAAAGGTAGAGGCAACACAACATTTGCTTGGCATTAACAAGCCAAAAAGAAACTTTACATCAAAGATCGTTTAAAAAAGTTTTTAATATTTATTAAGCTTAATATATTCAGCCTTGCTTCAATTTATAAATATTGATAAAACAAATGATATAAAGTTAAAAAGGCAACGCATGATTAAATATTTACTGAGATGTGAATTACAA
Organism: Armandia brevis; assembly: GCA_035585475.1. Classification (NCBI taxonomy): domain Eukaryota; kingdom Metazoa; phylum Annelida; class Polychaeta; family Opheliidae; genus Armandia; species Armandia brevis. Next base: position 439 of record JAXGGS010115312.1, on the reverse strand, counting down.
CATAAATTTGAAGGATGGTTTTCCAACTCTGATGATTTTGAAGTGCAATCAAGTAAAAAGCAATTGCAATGTCCTTTTTGCGAAGATAAGAACATTGAAAAAGCACCCATGTCACCATCTATTCACCGTATGAAGAAAAACACTGAAAACAAAGCTCCGCGTTATAAAAAAGCGATGAAAAATAATGCTGATGAACAAATGCAGATGGTTACAAATAATGAAGCAAAAATTTTAAAAGCGCTTGAAAAAACTTTCTCCAAAAACTTTGAAAATGTGGGCGATGAATTCCCTGATAAAGTAAGAGAAATATATTATGATGAAGCGCCAAAAAGAAATATCTATGGTACCGCAACCATAAAAGAAACACGGGAACTTATCGACGAAGGGATTGAAGTAAATCAATTGCCTTATGATGCCGTTCCAATAAAACCATCAAATA
>JAXGGS010115201.1:0-10456 GCA_035585475.1 Armandia brevis | reverse complement strand
TTTTAAATATAAAGCAAGACACCAATAAAAGTGTATCATCTGTTTACTTTAACTGGTATCACTTCACGAAAATTTCAATCAACAAATGGGGAATACTAACTGGTTTGCATCCATGAATGTAACTTCCGTTCCCATAATCATAGTCGGTACATCAAGTGGTATCGTCGTGATGTATTTTTCTCCCACTCGTATTTTTTTCTTTACGAGATTTGCGGTGATCTGAATGAATATACAATATAACCGGTAATTGTTTGTAGACCAGTACCGGGGTATATTAAAAATTGGGTATTTCGAACGGATCCTATACTTTATACTCAACAATAAAACTCACCGGACTGCAGTAAAGCTTGTTGGTGAACTTCTTGGCTAATCCTCCATAGTGATCGTAATGGAAATGCGTCAAGAAGTATGCGTGGCATCCTATTATGTTTCCAAAGCGGAAGGCATCCACGGTAAATGCTGTGTCTATAAATAACACACTTGTCATTTAGTGGGACTGGCAAATCGCACCGATGTCCAGTATAGTTGTGACAAATAGTAATCCATACAGTACCTGGGATTTTCTTATAGAACGGACATTTCCTATTAGACCCATAATTGGAGCCACCTGTATTTTCTGTAGATGATGAGATCCCTGAGGGCCAAACTGCAGGTAACCCAGCTTTACTCGTTCTACTGCGAGTAAGTGAGGGGATGTCCACGCGTGTTCCCGGTTTTGAAGTCGATGAAACTGGTCGATCAACTGCTGATATAGATACGAATTAATTTAAAATGTGCTAGGAAAAAGGAAACAGACCTACGCTACAATGTTCATACAAAATAATCATTGTTCGTACATACCTCCTGTGTCAGTATTTGAGGTCGATCTAAAGAAAGATGCTATTGAAAGCTGTCGCGGGTCATTTCCTTTTAGTCGAGGGGATTGTTTGGATACATTTCCTACATACTGACGAGTTTTTCTTGGCGTTCCTTCGACAGAAGGATTGTTACTTTTACTACGAGTAACCTGGAGTTCATGGATACCCATATTACTTGTACTTGACTTTTCGTCCTTGGATGGACTCATCAAACATGAATCTTGGTCAATTGAAATGTCTATATCATTCTCGGGACTGAAAATGTGATTTAATTCATCATTTGTTAAGGCATCTTCATCTCGAACATCAAAAGATGGCCCTGGTGGATTGTCGGTGGTCTCTGTTGTTACACCTTGCGCGACATAAAAAACATCGCCATTAATCGAAGTTGTGGTTTGCTCACTGATGCAAACACAAACTGATCCTTTTGTGTCATTGATGTCAGTTGTGTCGAGCGCTTTATTTTCAAAGTAGGGACTAGTTATAGAACCATCCATCTTCTTCAATTCACTCTTAGTTGGTGTAATTTCAATCAAAGCAATAGTTTTCAATTCTGTAGAAACAACATCAGCGTCGTATTCTTCTTTTATTGTTGTTTTTTCTGACGTTAGTAATGCTACATCATCAGATGAATTCATGGTTGGAGGTTGTAATTCGTCAGGCTGTTCATTGCGTTCCATGTTCCGTATAGGAGACTCATTGATCCTAGCATCGAAGTCTAATTTTCTTGAACTCTTTCCTATTTGATTAGAATTGGTGTGACGGGTTGTGTTCGTCGTCGAGAGACTAGATGTATAACGCGCGTGAATAACAAAGAGCCGTTAAGCTAGAATGTTAAACTTTATTTCAGACTGATGCTGATAAGCGGTAAAACTGAAAAATACAATATTTGATACAGTTTAGCGAGATGATTAAGTTTATATGATTAAAGTAACTACGAACAAGTGGTACGCGAAAGCTAATTAACACAACGCGTGGATAATTGTAATTAACGATTGAACAACGCGAAACATGGCAACGGTTAATAACGTAGTGAACGTAACGTGAATAACAACAGGAACTGAACAGATCGAACATAGTAAGAGTGAATAATTACCATCGTGGATCTCTCAGTGCTGAAGTTCTAAAGTAGAAGAATGTGAAAATAAAACATGTTGCTGTTGCAAGTTTAGTTTTAGTTCTGCTGCAACTTTGTACAGTCAGATTTCACCAAACTTCTCAGAAATGTATTTAGTAATTAATTGTGACACATGTCAACGTGGCCTAACTGGGAAAGCCGATTCTCACCTTTACACATGATAATAAGCCGACGTTAAAATGGGTTTTAACAGTTATTCGGTCGAGCTTATGTCTAGAGAAAGCGTTGACAGCTTTTATTGACACGCAGGTCAACGTCACCTTTAGTTAACACGATCGTGAGGTTACACCGACCTCCATGAATCAACTTTGATTCATCTACCTGAGACAGCAGTCTCTAACCGAACTATCTTAGTAACTGGCCGAGTATATATTCCTGCGGCAGTTCTGACCTCGACTGACCTGACGAGTCCGTCTGGGCCTTGAAAGGTCTTTTCTATAAGTCCTAGAGGCCACTGGAACCTAGGTGTGGACTCGCTTGATAATAGCACCAAATCGTTAACCTGGAGATTTGGCATCTTCTTTAGCCACTTTTGTCGCTTCTGAAGCTCGTGGACATACTGGGTCACCCATCGCGCCCAAAACCTGTCTGCAAGGAATTGTGCCTGTTTCCAGGTCTTTTTATACATGTCCTTGTCAAAATATACGCCATGAATGTTCTCGCTGCACCTTAGCGTGAGCAGGTGACTGGGAGTGAGGGGGGACAGATCCTCTGGGTCGTCTGTAAGACGCGTCAGAGGTCTGGAATTATGGATTTGTTCTGCCATACATAAGAAGGTGCTGTATGCGTCCTCAGATAACACATGTCCGCCAGAAACAGAGTACAAGATACTCCTTAGACTTCGTATCTGCCTTTCCCAGTGGCCACCGAAATGGCTGGCACTGGGAGGATTGAATTTCCATTCGATGCCCTTGTCGGCGCAGTATCTGGGAACCTTCTCGTTTATCCAAAACACCTCGGATTTATCTAGCTCGGCCTTCGCCCCTACGAAGTTAGTACCATTATCGCTGGTTACTTGGGCTGGTTTGCCCCTCCTGGCGATAAATCTGACAAATGCGTTGATGAACCCAGATGCGGACAGATCTGCTGCCATTTCCAGGTGGACAGCCCTAACGACCGCGCAGACGATCACGCACACCCAGCGCTTTACCTGGGACCTGCCGATCTTGACAAAGACCGGTCCGAAGTAGTCTATGCCTACTGAGTTGAAGGGAGGGACGTTAGGTTCGACACGACTTGCCGGGAGGTCTGCCATAAATTGTTGCTCTGGGCGTGACTTATATCTTTGACATATAAAACACGTTCTGACTACCGGTGCTACCGCCTTTTTGCCTGTCATCACCCACATCTTCTTCCTCACCTCCATGAGTGTTCTCTCGGTGCCCCTGTGCAGCACCTGATTGTGGCAATGAAGTATGAATAATGTCGCCACTGTGGAGTTGGGAGGTAAGATGTATGGGTGCTTGAATTCCGTCGGAAAGGAGCTTCTTTCTAGTCTCCCACCAACCCTTAGGAGGCCGTCTTGGCTTTGGGGAAACAACCTCTTGTATACTAGACTGTTGCGCTGTTTATGTGTGAGATCGCTCAGTTGGGCAAACTCAATCACCAACCTCTCAGCGTGTTCCAGTTCTTGGACTGAACATTCTCCGTGGTTGGTATCGTTAGATGTTATACCTATTCCTAACTTAAATAGACGACATGCCCTGCGCACTCTAGCTACCCGGCGGAGAAGTCTTATCCAACATGACGTTCTATCAAGGATAAATATGATAATGGGGTTGGGGCTGATGGTTGGTGCCATGGTGGCATTAGCACTGGTGACGTAGATGTCCCTGTCTTTCTTGACTTCGTCTTCTGGCAGTGAGCATTTCATGAAATCAGGCTGCACTGGCCAGCCGGACTTGTCCCCCGTCAAGAAATCAGGACCAAATTTCCAACGCGAGCTGTTCACCAGTTCCTCCGCGGTTATTCCGCGTGAGATCAAATCGGCAGGATTCAAGACCCCTGGAACAAAATGCCACTGGGACACGTTACTAACTTCCAGAATGGCGCCCACCCGATTTGCCACGAAGGTTTTGTACTGTGTGGGCTCACCTGAGAGGTATCTTAAAACCAATGTACTGTCTGTCCAGTATTGACTGGGCAGCAGCTCCACGTCAAGAAATGACTGAAGAATAGCTTCACATTCGCTTGCCAGCCAGGCGCCGCAAAGCTCCAGCCTGGGAATGCTTTGTGGCTTCCTGGGAGCTAGTTTGCACCTTGAAAACAGTATGGTGCTCTTGATGATGTCTCCGCTCTCGCTAAGTACACAGAAATATGTGACGCAGCCGTATGCGACTTCAGACGCGTCCGAAAAATGGTGTAACTGAGCGGTATGTTTGCCTTCACAATAGCCGAGCCAGCGCGGGACCTCATATTTTTCTACTTGTTTTGCGTCTTGAGCCCATCTTAGCCATTGGTCTCGTATGTCCTCTGGCACCAGGTCATCCCAATCTAGCCCTCTTTTACATAATTCCTGAAGGAGCCTTTTTGCGGGGATGAGGAATGGCGCACAAAGCCCAAGGGGGTCGAAAAGCCCGGACAAGGTGGACAACATTTCTCGCCTGGTTTTGGGGTCTAGTTTAAAGGCAATGGCAAAAACGAATACGTCTGCGGCGGCACGCCAACCTTGCCCGAGGGTGTGGTCAATGTGCGCCTTGCCGCCGTCCAGTTCTAATGAAGCGTAATCGCCGGCACGAAGTTCGGGGGCTACTGCTGCTAACACCTCGGCCTTATTGCTTATGACCTTAGTTAAAACGAAGTTGAAGCCTTTGAGTACCTGCATGACCCCTAGTAAAACTGTTATGGCCTTAACTATTGTGATGAAGGCTTTTAAACAGTCGTCCACGTAGAAGCTTCTGAGGATGGTGCGCGCAACTTCACTGTCGGGATCTATGCCTGCTAACTCTATGGTTTTCTGCAAGGCGTAAGTAGCCACCGACGGGCACCATCCCCCACCGAACATGTGAGTGTTCCAGTGGTAATCGACAACCTCTTTGGTTGGATCCCCGTCCTCGAACCAGAGGAAGCTTAACAAGTTGCGTTCCTCTGGAGGTACCAGGATCTGATTAAACATGGCACTCACGTCACATGTCCATGCAACCTCACCGAGCCGAAAGTTCAACAAAACATCGTTTAAACGGTTGTTATTGTCTGGGCCGTTGTGAACTGCTTCGTTCAGGCAAGCGCCCTTCACCTTGAAGCTGCCATCCATGACCGGTCGCACCACTCCCACCTTTCTTTTGTGGGATACCGCGAAATGATAGATGTACCAGCTTAGCCCTGGGAGAGGGGGGTCTACTATTCTTTCGGCATAGCCACGCTCTATGTTAATATCCATGGCTGTTTTATACTTGAGGTGTAGTTCTTTGTCTTTTTGGAGCCTATTGCCCAAAGACTTTAGCCTGGCGAGAGCGGCGTCGCGGTTGTTGGGAAACGAGGGGGGTTTTAATTTAAATGGTATGGGGAGTTGTATATGTCCCCCGACAACTTTAACATTGTTATCCCAATATGAAATGACCCCTTTATCAGTTGCTGACAATGGTGATATCTTTGGAACCCTGTCCAATGCCCAGAAGGCGCTCACCTGCTCGTCGAGAGACGGGAGGCCGACCGATACGCTGCCCCCTGCGAAATTTATGATACCGTCAGCCTTTTTGTGGTAATTGGTTGTGGAATTTCTGAAACCATAGATGGTCCACCCGAGCGGGGTGTCCACCGCGAACGGATCTCTGATGCCTGGCCCGTCAATGCGTGTCCCGGGTTTTAAGAGGTGGGCGTTGTCCTGCCCAATTAACAGGTCAACATCTTGAACGTCTACGTTAGGCAACCCAACGTTAGCCAGGTGGTCCCATGTTGCCACCTGCTCGGCCGTGAGAATGTGTTGGCTAGACACGGGCAGGTCATCGACCTCGACAGCACCAAAAACCGGGAGAAAATCTATGCGGTCGCATCCCCTAACTTCAAAATCCACCACGTTACCCTTAGTTTTAGTCTTACCATTAATGGTGTTAATGGTCAACACAGCAACGCCCTGAGATACACAGCCCAAACGTTTAGATAAGCCCTTTGTTACAATGGTTGAATTTGATGCCGTGTCTAGGAGGGCGTAAGTGAGAAAGCGCCCTGATGGGCCCTGAAGTACTACAGGGGTGAGGGGAAGCGCTGCAAACTTAACTGCGATGGTCTTAAAGACAGAGACGTCTTGATCGATGTGGGATAAATTGACGTGGCGCTCACCTTCGTCAGGGTCAATGGTGATCACGCAGTCGCTGGCGTGGATTTGAGACTTATTCTCGTTTAACTCGGCGAAGGCGCCATGGAGAGAGGTGTGGTGCTGATATATGCACCCTTTAACCTGACACCGCCACTTCTTCTTCTGGGGGCAACGGTTTATGAAGTGATTGCGATTAAGACATAAGAGACACAACTTCTGCGACCTTGCTGTCGTCAGTCTATCGCGAGGCTCCATTGCCTCGAATTTAGGACATTTGGAAGTGTAATGGTCTTGGTCACAGACCCCGCAAGATTTAGTGGAAAATTCTGACAACATGATTGATATCTGTTGATCAAACGATTCACAGCTGTCGCTGTCGTAAACGTCATTTGTCGCGGCTGCCGCGAAGACTGCAGCATTACCAGCTCGTTTATTCTTGCCTGAGGTAGCGACAACACGATCTCTGCCTCCCGAAATGGAGGGGGTGCTACCGAGAGGGGCCACCTGATGTGAACCTAGTATGGTGTCCAAGCGACAGTCGTTATATATGGGGTCGTTGGCTTCCTCAGCCGCTATGGCAACCATCTCAACGAGTTCCTTGAACCCTGGGATTTCTCCCTTCGCTAGACCCGCCCGCTGGGCCTTTCTCCATTTTGCCCGAAGACCGTTATGAAGTTTAGCGGTGAGATTGCACAGTGTATCCACACTCTCCAGCTCGGCTAAATAGCCCATCTCCGCCAGCGTGTTGTAACAGCTGGTCAGATCGTGAGAATATTCAAGAAGAAGGGAGGGTGTGTCAACCTGAGAGTATTGTAGGACGCGGCTTCTCCAAGCCTGACTTATAAGAAAGGGATTGCCAAATTTAGCCCTGAGTATAGCCCTTGCCCGCTGATAGCCCTCCTCTGCGACCATAAGTTGACAACTAGAGAGAAGTTTACGGACCTCGGGGGCACAATAAGTAATAAGAGTATTCAACTTCTTGGCTGCTCTGACGTCGCTATTCCCAACCAGATCGTCAAAGTTTTTTAGAAAAAACCAGTAATCTAACGGGTCCCCGCTGAACACTGAGAGCTCGGTCTTAGGGATCTCCTGAGCCTCGAGATAACAATTTTGCTGAGATTTGTTGTGGGAAACTAGGGATTCTACTAAGGTGTTATTCTGTGCTATGAGATTGCCAATAATAGTCGCGTCAGCGTTGGAAAACATAGAATTGTGGCCCTCATCGCTCTGGTTAACGTTACCCTTATTCTTAACGACATTACAAACGGATTTGACCTTCTTAAAAGGTATATACTCATTATCAACAAAAGTATCGTTATCATTGGTGACATTAGACATTTGAGTATCGTTAAATGTAACACTTTTTACCTGGGGCTCGTGAGCAGGAGTTGACGCGGATCGAGTGGGCGCGTTAGCCCGTAGAATGTTCATTTGCGCTTGGAGATCAGCGAGGCGTTCTTCATATTCCTCCTTTTCTTCGGCGCGGCGTTTCTTGAGATAGGTGATGCTCTCCATCCTGTAGTCGCATTCCTGTTCCAACCGGGTGAGTTCGTGGTCCCGGTTCACCAACAGGTCCTTAATCTCGGTGACAGTTCGGAAAGTCTTAGTAGCGTCGTGAGCTCGGTTGTCCTTTTTTGGTTGAGATCTATCCGAGGTCTTGCGTCCGCTTTCCTTCCTGGGACGTTCGGGCGGAGGTTCTTTCTCCACGCCGTCGCGAGTGTCGGTGAACACGTCCTCCTCCTCGTCGGTTTCTCTGGGAGTCGCGGCTGCGAGGTCTTCGCGACCCTTCCGCAGTAGCTGGATAGCTATCCAGTCGGACCCGCGTTGGTACGCATCCTTCACTTCCGCTTCAAGACGGTCGGTGTGCGCGTGCAGCTCTATAGCGTCGGTAGAGGTGGGATCCATCTGATCTGTCAACTCGTTATGACACTTAGTGAACGCGTTCTTTGCAGCCACCAAGTCCTGAAGCAGTGCGTCGCCGTGTTGGTTGTGGTTGTAATCGTTTTCGATAATCGTAGTCCTTACAGTGTCCATCTGCCCTTGGACCTTCGCGAGGGCGTTGGTCCTGGCCGAGACGAGAGCCAAGAACGCCTGCTGCTTGGCGGATTCGGCCATGATGTAGAGAGAGGATGTTTTACTGTGACGGGTTGTGTTCGTCGTCGAGAGACTAGATGTATAACGCGCGTGAATAACAAAGAGCCGTTAAGCTAGAATGTTAAACTTTATTTCAGACTGATGCTGATAAGCGGTAAAACTGAAAAATACAATATTTGATACAGTTTAGCGAGATGATTAAGTTTATATGATTAAAGTAACTACGAACAAGTGGTACGCGAAAGCTAATTAACACAACGCGTGGATAATTGTAATTAACGATTGAACAACGCGAAACATGGCAACGGTTAATAACGTAGTGAACGTAACGTGAATAACAACAGGAACTGAACAGATCGAACATAGTAAGAGTGAATAATTACCATCGTGGATCTCTCAGTGCTGAAGTTCTAAAGTAGAAGAATGTGAAAATAAAACATGTTGCTGTTGCAAGTTTAGTTTTAGTTCTGCTGCAACTTTGTACAGTCAGATTTCACCAAACTTCTCAGAAATGTATTTAGTAATTAATTGTGACACATGTCAACGTGGCCTAACTGGGAAAGCCGATTCTCACCTTTACACATGATAATAAGCCGACGTTAAAATGGGTTTTAACAGTTATTCGGTCGAGCTTATGTCTAGAGAAAGCGTTGACAGCTTTTATTGACACGCAGGTCAACGTCACCTTTAGTTAACACGATCGTGAGGTTACAATTGGATATGTACTGATAGATGTATACTACATGTAGTAATTTCTTAGTACATGTATAAACTGTCAATGCTATTTATTAATTATGAATACTTAAAAAATATACAAGATATAAAAACTTACGTTCATCTATCGGTATGTAAAATAACCATTTCATCTTCAGAATTAACCGCTTACCTGGAGTTATTATGGAGGTTATTTCTTTATCTATCTGGCTGCATCCAGCTCTAAGCTCAGCTAAAAGTGTGTGCCGAAATTTTCTGTAATGGCTAGGTATAGTATTATCACAGTTTATTCCCTGAGAACATTCTGAAATGTATGAAATATAATAATCAATAGTCGATTTGCAAAGGCTCAGATGGAACTCAAAGTGGAAATCGTACTAGGATATATATACATGTACATGTACATCATGTGTGTGTGCATACCTTGAGTGGCAATGATGGGTAAATCCATGCATTCCATGGTGTGCCATCGGGGAGATTCTATAGTGAGTGCTTCAAATGGCAACTGACAATGGGGACAGTTACCATCGTGTTTACATTTAGTGATGGGGGTCTTAGCTGGAGTTCTTGGTGTATTGACCTTCGAATTTGGTGTCTTCGCCAATCCTACACAATGTCCATCACCCAATTGTTTTCTTACACTGTTGGCATGTGGTTCTGTGGTGTCCTTTTCATTTGTGCTCTCCAATCCGATACAGTGATCATCATTTTGGAGTGTTTTGTCAGCGCTGGTATGGTCGTAGATTTGAATAAGTTCGATGTTATTAGCCTCCTTTCTTTTAGATTCAACAGTTTTCTTAGAATTTTTGATTAGGCTAACATTGTTGGTCTTCTTTCCCGCGCTTGATGTTTTGTGTTCACAAGTCTTCGATTTAGTAACCTTTGAGGTAACACTCTTGACACTTACTGCAGTTCCTCGCCGATGAGTTTCAACCTTTTTCTTCTTGACAGGTTTGTAATTCCATACATCGTCATCAGATTCGTCCGACAGCGTCGATCGCTTCATGCTTGAGTGTCAATATTAATCAATTCAAGTTAAAAATCGGCTCATCAGCAAAATGTTACCGGTGGATGAATGTTACACAATTTTCGTAAACTTGCAATTAATTATTCTACCGGAAATCTATAAATTGTAACCCGAGTTAAAACTCTCCCCAGTAGTTTTGCAAGTAGTGAAAAATTGAGTGGCGTATAAAACCTAGCCAAGGAACACATGGCTATGGTATCTCTGTATGCATATGGTATGGTCGATACATACTGTGACCAACGTATATAGAAGAACAGTACGAGTCCTGTGTTTCTGGGCTAGGAGCCAATGGTTACGCTTTACTAGCGGTTCATATAATAAAAGTAGGCGTATTCGGTGATTGATACCGAGCTAATGGTTCTTTGTAGTAG
>JAXGGS010115090.1:0-19584 GCA_035585475.1 Armandia brevis | reverse complement strand
ACGGGGAGCTAGTCGGTCCGAATCCTAGGCATTTATTAGCAGCCACCCGGATGTGTTTGTAAATCTCTCGTGAGTCCAGTTTCCTTGGTGACCTGGCTACTATGGTAATGTCGTCAGATTTGTGGATGATCACCGAGCGCTGCAGAGCGGGAATGATTGGGACTGATGTGACGTCATCATCGGGATGCGGGAGATGCGCACATTGTTGATCTGCTCTTGTGATATGTTCTTGTATGTCTGCATGCAGCTGCAAGAAGCAAAACAGATACAAATTACTGGACAACTATATCATTATCCTGCATGCTCTCACAACCATAAATCAACCATTACTGTGTCGGATAGGTACATGTACATTGTAGCTGTAAAGACAATTTCAATTAAGAAGACTAGAATATTTAATTAAAGATAGTTATGGGACCTACATGTTCTTCTAGGTTTCCGTCTAACTCGTGGCCACGAAACTCTCTGTAAAATATATCGGAATCCACACGATCTTCATTCATATAACTCCCTGATGAAGGCAACTTCAGCATGTTTGTGAAATTCTTCTTCTCGAGTAGTATGTCACGCCATTCGTCACAAGGCTTGAACAATGACGTCATCACTCCGACATATCCAACTCCTTTATTTTGCGTCACTTTAAACGCTACGTCCACTAGGGTAGAGAACATTTCCGTAGCTAACTCATCCTGCTCCTCATCCAGAATAATGCTGAAACTTCCCACCAGAGGGGGCAAGTGTCTCGAGAAAGGAGAGGGAAGTAGTATAAGTAATCCGTTAGTGTCTTTCGGGCTGTCCTTGTCGGTGACTGTGTACACGTCTCCATTAGCTATGATATTATCCACCTTCTCCTTGTTATATTCGTCATTACCCACATTATTATTGAATTTGGTTGCCCGGCTGATGACGTCGATGAGTTCTGGTGATTCTGGCCTGTAGACCTTTTCAACATGATAGGTCGTGTTGTTCGATAATGTTATGGCTGAGGCCATTGCCCGGCTTGCTAACGATCGTGTGTGAATACGCGTAGGACAATGTCTAATCGCGAGTTTCGATGCCCAGGAATGACAGTGTAAAGATATATGTTGATGATGCACCAATATATCCAATGCACGTCTAGCGGACATTTTATGTTAAGGCAGAGCGGGTCGTCTGAACGAGTATGGGCAAAGTTCATTAACTAGATATGGCCTTATGAACCTGGTGTTACAGATGTTAACACCGTCATATAGCTCGAGCTCAGGATAGATTGAAGGCCGCAACATAAATGTGTCAGGTAAACGCGAGCATTTCGGCTTTGTAAAGCAGGCGCGTTGCGGCACGGGAGAATGCCTGATGTGCGTGCGAGAATATATAATTATATACATGTATATCTCTATATAAGCTGTACTAGTCCATATATATATATGGCATGTCAGTTGCGTTTTAATATGAAAAAGTCCGATTCTTAACATGTATGACACAAACATAAAATTTACCAATCATACAATCATGTGTGTGTTTGCCAGAGTGGGCTAACAACTGAGAACAAAATAACTTTTTTTATTGTCTAATAAAGAGGTAAGACATATTTTTCTTCATGCAGTTTATTCATGCACTAGTATTTGATACTCCTGAAGTTAATTGGAAACGAAAACATCTATATGATGTGTATTTTTAAAATGGGTTTCTCACGTTTAAATATACTTATAGACCACGCCTCTATCGTACCCTGGATTTTCATAACACAGTCTACTATCTTCTATACCCTATATTTCTATTGTTAATTTCATCAATTATTCATATACTAGAAAATATCTAACCCAGAACGCCTACACAGATGATAGTAAAAATTTTGCTGCTTTTCGATTTGGTCACAAGTAATGCGAAAACAGTTTTATCCGAAACAGATTCTGCTCATCGTCAATTTTCATTATTGTTTACCAAGCAATCAAGAATGATCATATTCCACATTCCTACACTTTTCGGAATGCTTAGATGGTTCACAATCAATGTGTTGCAATGTTAGTCCAATACAATATTAGACCGCTTCCGATAGCATAGTCTATTTCTAATGTTATTAATACGCCAACTATTATCACTAGCTTATACACATAGCTTAACGCATCAATCGATTATATAACGGTATACATGTTAGTACCTTAGCCAAGAATGTATAACTATCAGCATAAATTAAATTCCCCACTCAGAGAATTGACCAAGTTTGTTAGGAGATTGCGTCAAAATGACACACTATTGACAAAAAGGCAAGGTTGACAGGCTACTTCATGCTTTCAATTACAGTTGAGGCTCTAACATTTGTATCTTCATCACAGATTGTATGTTCGGAAATCGACATTGATATACATACGGATGTAGGAACTTTATTATTGCAAATAAAAGTCAAATAAACTTATTTTACCAAATAGTATGTATCATAAATAGTCTTAAATTATTGTCTGTGCATGACTCCTAGGAGCCGTTGTTTTGGGATTTTAAGTGCCAAGACATCAAGTATAAGGAAACAGATGACAAGGGAAATCAAAACACTAATACATATCAGGGTGATGCTTCTCCCATTCTCCGATTCAGTCACACTCACTGGAGACGCGGGTTCATCTGGAAAACAAATTGTGAATCTGAAAGATAATTAAGCTCAAGTGCACGGACAACAGATAATTATTTCGAGGCAGGTAATAATCACATATTCACCCTTGCAGTTTGGCGGGGACGGGCTCCAAGCGCCAGATTTCGCACACTGTAATCGATGTGTATTATTTGAAGCCCGACAAGTTACCTCGATTGAAGCGCCCACGTGATAAGTTGCGTTTGATTTTAACTCCAAATTGTTCCAAGTGCCTAACCGAGGACATGAAATATCTGAAAGTAAGATTGATAATATTTGAAGATATATTATACATTTTCAAAGAAAGTTTTAGAGTTTTACGGTTATTTCAAAGCACTAATATACTTCGGCAATCGATTTCTAGTGGGCTCCATAAGCTAGTACTCTGGCATTCCTTGGTTTTGAAAAATGTATTGCGTGTAAACCACATCCCTTCCACACACGAGTAGTACACAAATGATCCATAAGTAGTAGTTTGATAAGTGGCTATGACGTCCTGCTGGTCAGGAGGAATTCCACAGTCAATTGCTGCAATATGAATGAGTGAAATTTAGGGTAGAGTATATAAACGGTCCCCGAACAAAGAACAGCAAGTGTTTGTGCACACAGATCTATCAGGGCGCCTACGAGAACACGTGGTGTGATGATTGCCCGACCAGGTGCCATCTTTACTGCACTGTACTACTACTCCCTGCTCTCCTGCCACTCTGTATCCTTCATCACAGGTAACTGCGACATTACTGCCCACGGCTGTGGCTGTGCTGTTTACCGATCCATTCAACATGGAAGCAATTAATGGGCAATGTATCACTGAAATATAGTTGTTAGTTGCTCATGTAAGACAATCTCGAGTTATTGAAGGTCACCCTCTGATATATAACACAGCTAATTCAATTTCATAATCAAACCATAGCAGGATCCTTCCACCCGAGACCAGTCGCTGCCATTACAGTAAATTTGAGTTTTATTAAATCCCGTGGAGAAGAGGTATCCTGGTTGACATGTAAAGGTCACAACTGTTCCCTCGCTGGCATTCTGACTGTCCGCTTCAGCGTGTGTTACAACAGGTACAGGAGCACATCTGTTAGCTGTAACATGAATCAATATTTCTAGAGTAATTCTGTCATCTATTTTAACGAATACATACATATTGGGATTCCGTTCTGGCAGACTCGTTTAGAGAATAATTACCTTGACAAGTGAACTCCTCATTCGTCCACTGGTTTGGTGCCACACAAGTCGTGAGGATAGTTGTGAGTCCAGTATTTGACCTCATGTTTCCCCTGCATGAGTGGGCGATGGTAATATTGTAGGGGAAATACGTATTTGCTGAACCAAACGGAAACTCAATCACATCAGCATTTGGAATATACGGAATGCTTGCACACGTCACATCTATTGAGAGATTGGATAAGATTGAACAAGTAAAATGAGGAAGAAAATGCAGCACAATGGGAAATTAAGGCACATATCAGAGCATTGTGAAAAAACTTAATTTTGGTTAGTAGATAATTTCCAAGTTACTTGAACATGTTTCTGGCACAATAGTCCATGTTCCATCATCATGACAACTGGTAATAATCATGTGCGATGTATTAAATGACATCCCTGGATTACATTTAACCTCTACAACTGTACCATAAACAGACCTGGTCTCATTCACAATGGCATGCTCCGGCACCACTAAAGCTGGACACACCTGTACTGTATGTAAGATATAAATAGATCTGGTTTTAGCCTTAGTCCATGATTGCTTTATATTGATAATAATAAACCAAGTTTCACTTTTAAAAGCAGATTAGCTTACTGAAGCAGCCTGTAAATTCTTCCCACTTTGAGTTCGCGCAATTGATGTTTTTAATTTTTCTTCCGTCCTGGAATCTGTGTCCCAAATGACACAAAAGGGTTACTGAAGACGTTGGTTCGTTCCGGTTTATCACCATTTGATCAGCGTTCGAAACCATGGGCACTGGGCCACATTCAAGGTCTGAATATTCGAGAAGAGAGCATCTGAACAGGAATGAATCAAGGCAAGCCCTAAACACGCTTTTTCAAGCTATGTCAACCTAACCAGTAGATCGATTTTACGGCCTTTGACTAATTATTGCGAAATTAGTGATTACCCATGCAGTCCTGAGAGGTTTTAGTTAGGACATGTTTGCCTCTTTCCAGTGCACATTTCGTGGGAAACGCCCTCATCCCATTACTCAGTCGACGGTCATCAGGGCACTCCAAGTTCAATTCTAGACCGACAGGCAACTGGCCGAAGATGACATCGTTGCAAAGTGGTGCTAAGGGAAAATATACATGTAGATCAATCAAAAATACACAAGAAAGCAACTGCTTCTTTATAACCGATTTGAATTATGCAAAAGAACACTGCCAGAAAGCTCTAACGTAGCGTACCTGCGCAATTTAGTTTGGAGTGCGCTCCCCAAGTCAATTTGTCGCCATCGAAATAACATGTTAAAGTATGAGTCTGTCCACCACCATTGAAATAGAACCCAGTTTTACACTTATATATGGTGTTTGTGCATATAGTGGTGCCCGCAATAATGATATGCCCATTTTCAATGGACGGAGGTTTGGGGCAAACTTCTGAAAGTATCAAACTTTTACATGAAAGTACATCATTTCGATTTTGACTACGTGAATTAATCATATTGCCACATGCCTATTCAATGGATTCATTTAAAAATAGATTTTAGAAATACATGTATACTGCATTGTGTAGCAAACGAGTTATCAAATCCAACCTTTTGAATGTTCGTTCGGCCTCCAACATGGTGGTAACTTGTCCGATGGCCAACCAGAAGATTCGGAAGTAGTTATCTGTTGATTCGTGGTTTCCTTATTGGCAGTTACCATCTTATGTTCGTCTACAGCAGCCATCGTGGTTGATGCACTAACTGGAATTTGCGTATCCTTCTGGGGTTTTGAGAATGTGGCTACTAGTGATAATGGTATTTTGGTATCGCTTGCTACATGATAAGTTGAGAATATTTTAATTTCAGGTGTGGATGACATCATCTTTGTCGTCTCCCTTTTTTGCATCCGTGTCTTGCTCGTTAGTTGCGGCGCTTCCTCAATTATATCTGTCATTTGTTTCATTGAGGTCATGCCAGTGTTATCAGTTAGTCCAGACATTGACTCTGTCGTGGTTGTACCATCAGTTTGGCTTAGTGATGCGATCTCAGTTCTAACAGTTACATGCGCCAATGTCATCATTCCCGTTGGCTGACTTGTATGGCTCAGAGATGTGCTTGCTGTTTGTTTCAGTAACTTCATACTGGTACTGTGAGTTGCATCTGTTGTTTGTGTAAGTGTTGTCATGTCTGTTGTCTTCAATGGTGCTAATGTTGAAGTCATCGCTGTTAAACCCGTTGGGTCAGGGTATTCTTGAAAACATAACATTGGAATCAAAAGTGGTAAATGGTAAACTGTGCCAACTAGGTCTAGCTTAATGATCAGCATTACTTACTCTCTTCGCAATGCACTCCATGATAATCATAGTTACAGTAGCAGTTATATAGGTTTAGATAATTATCATATACACATGCACCGCCATTTAAGCATGGATTGGATAGACATGTCGTTTCTGAATTATGAGGTTATGACAATCACATGTTGAAAATGAAGTCACATTATCATGTATCATTTCAATTCCATGAATCGTAACAGAAATTGCTATTTGGAAATTGAATTGGATAATGATTGTAAAAATTAAAATATTTCACCTCTGCAATGTCCTATTGAAGTGAGGAAATTTGTGTAAACTGTGGAACTTGTACAAAAGCAATGTATTGCTTTTGATTGAGTTCCGTCCGAGAAATAATATGCGGAATAGCAAGTGTATATTATCATATTCAAGTCTGTATCCACAACCATGCCGGCATTCTGAACGGTGTCCTCAGCATAACTGACACATGCAGAAACTAAAAAAGTATCACACGTCGCTTTATAATTGTATACATGCGAAGATTGATTTAAACAATCAGCAGTCGACACAACTTCAGATATATAAATGTACCATTTTCGGTGGCACAAGTTATGAAGCCAGTAGAGTACTCAGACGATGATGTCCAATTGAGGTGTCCGTTATCTTCTAATAGTTTTACATGGGAATTATCATAATTTGCAACGGACGATAGCCAATTAGTCCACTCCGGATATGAACTATCCATCCATTTATATACTCCCTTAATCTCTTCTTCTAGACCTATCCAACTGCCACCGCTGTCAGTCATGTGTTTGTAGGTTAGAAGAGGCATGTTGAAAGTTACAATTTTGTGAAGATACATATCCGCATGTAAGAATGTATCGTTTATCCCAGATGAAAACTACTGGCGTCCAGTGTATTGTCAACTTACATGATGTGTCCGTCCGATTTTAAAGAAACATATTCAGCTGGAGTTTTTGTTGTTATAATTGCAGACGGTGGGGCACAAACACCAGTGGTATTGACCATGCTTCCACTACTCACAGGCGACATGTTGTACTCAGTGCAACTCGTATCTCTTGCTTTACGATGGTAAGATAATATATGTTACGTACTTTGCTTTAAATAAATTAACTTACTTATAGAATGAAGGTATTTGGATTAAATTGGAAGTGATATTACAGCGAATGTGCAATTTTCCTGACCTATTTTGTTTCGTAGGTATGCTTCCCAGTTGGTGCCATCTGTATCACAATCACTTAATAACTCGCGGCCAATGTTGCATCGCTTATCATACACGTTGAATTGCAGAGCTCTATATAGAGATTCAGGTACATGATTCAAATCTATTCATTATGTTTATAAAATATAAAAGTCTCGAGCAGTTCGCAGAGGAGCGTATTGGATCACCCAATGATCAGCCTTAACTAAAGGGATTGCGGTTGATAATCAATTATCAAACGTATTGATGGTTAGGTAAACAATTAATGACAGGTTATGTAAGATTGCTTGTCGAAGTATATACTACTTACACACAATAGAAAGCTGTTATGGATATGCATAATCCTTTACATGTATCCAAGTCCTTTGTCCAATAGTACGTCCTTATCCAATTAGGACATTGGTCTATTACTTGAACGAATTCGTCTGCAACGCGCAAAATAAGTTCGCGATCAGTTCAAGACTTGTTATCAACCAGTAAAGAAATCATATTGCACCCTGGGAAGCTGCCACTCACCAGCATAAATTCCAGGGCAGCCATCTTTTATATCGACACAGGAGGGATCTGTTAGCAAATAGGATGGGATCAAACAAATTTAGTAGCCTACATTAAAAATCGAGCACAGCTTGGCTCATATGAGTGAAATAATACCCTGTGAAGACACAAGGGTGATGACGATTTACGGTTGCCAAGTTATCATTCATAGCAACCCCTCATGCGCGTTGTGTAGTCAGAGTCAACAACAAACAGCTCATTAAATAATTTAAACTCTCTAGATAAGACCATATCTCGAGAAATGTATCTCCTCAAATGTTAGATAGTAAGCGTACCAACATTTTTATAATCCGGATGAAATCCCTCTAGTGAATTGAGAAATAGCCAAATTGTAAGAGGTCAAATGAGGGCAAGAGGGGGCCGCTTAAACTTCCTGTTTGCTTTTTACAACATTTTTCCGACGGGCATGTCTATTTTGAATAGCACTTTAAGGTCGATATCCAGATCTATCACATGGGCAATTATATGATCTAGCTGTTGTTACCTGCACTGCGTGTATTGCTAGTAACTATGAGAGCTTTTGCCCCTCCCCCCTCCGAAATACACACAAGTGATACGCTGTCGCAACCATTCCCTCAGAGCTTTCCAGCCCTCCGCAACACAAATAAACATATGTGACCCAGTTGCCACGCATGTGTGACCCAGTTCCATGACCCAATTACGAATGTCAAATGTCACATTCTGAGACTTTGTCAAACTTTTATTGTGCCCACCGCGCTTACAAAAGCGCAAATAAACAGCTTCTGTCGACTCAGAATATGCCTATTCAGCCCAGAACTCCCGAATTTGGGACACAAACTTTTCGCTTAGCGAAATTATGTATAGTTTCAAGTACATAACTTTGAGCTTTATAAATATGTGATGACAGGACTAAATCAATATTGAACTTTAAAAAGTTTACAGCAGTTTCAAATAGGTTGCTAGGCACTAAAGTTCTTGGTGGCTACTTAAGCTTGAAGCCAAGCTGATTAAGGCAAAATATTTAAAAACACTAATTCTAAACTTCAAGATTTATCACAAAACCTCACCCAAATGCTTCTGACAGACAGATCCCATCTGCAGTGTAGTTGGCGTGTTGCCATGGTGACAAGTCCTTGTGTACCATTTTCCGTTCTCCATATACACACAAGGTGATTCTGGCGTTAGTGTCTCTCCCGCCGCCCATCTGTGATACTTGGTTGGTTTACCATTGTGATGCCATCTGAATACTCCCTTCGTGTGTTCACTTGTTAATCCAATCCATACGGAATAATTTTCGGTAAATCTGTGACAATGTATTATTATGTAGAGAAAGAAATTATCAACATATATCATAAGTTCTTACACATCAAGGTATTTCAGCTAATGGGTTGTCAACATAAAAATATGTATATAACTTCATGACAGGGTGATACAATATATGACTTTTAATCTAGCATTCGAATCATTTCCTTTATCGTTGACATTGTCATATGCTTATATATCAACTTACAGGGCGGACTGAGCCAGTCTGTCAAATTCTTCTTCTTCTTCAAATGTAGCCAATTGCACACCAGGTTCACCACAGTTATATTTCCAAGCACTATACCAGGACTTAATTGTTTCGACAACCCAGTATTCACGCCTCGTTACTGGACTCAACCCTCAAATAATAAATTCAATCGACGAAGTTGAAATCAGTAAATAAGTTTTCATAGAGTGCAGTATACTCGTCTATCAAAATAGCCGAATGTAGAATACCAACAAAACCAGAGCAAAAGCGCAAGGATTGTGCAACGCTGGGTTTTTAAAACCAGTTAAAAGGGGAAATAGCATTTGGGAAACATCAATAAATTGTTTTCAATAGTTATTTATTTGTTGTTTATGCTAAGCTTGTCTAATTTATGAAAGATCGATGCTGATTGCTAGTAAACGTATCCATTGATCCAATATAGTATATGTGTATGAATGAAATTATACATGATGACGTAATAGATAAAATGAAGATAAGGTCACGTGACGTCGTCTTTAAAATGGAGGGGCTATCGAGTAATCAGTTGCTAACAACAGACCTGAATTCATTTAAAGAAAAGTGCTATTTACAATATGATTTTGAAAAAATATATATAAATAGATATTTGTAGAAAGAATAAAGCTTAATCTATTCCATAATTACAATTTGAAATAAAAATGTAGACTTAAAATTAAAATATTACGCCGTAAAATTTTATACAAACATGCTTTTCACGCATTTACCTACCAAGCTTGATTAGTCGAGATCCAGGCATATTTAGAATTTTTTTAAAAAGCTTTAAAATACATACTTAGCTTAAATAGATTTATATATACTCTATATTAGTTAGATATTTCTTTTAAACTTAGGAAAAATCGACGCTCGATCGTAGCTTTGAAAATTGACTTTCTAAATACAGGTCACTAAGATAGACTCCTAGAGGTGGCATCTTACGCTGGAATTACCCAGCTGATAAGCACTCATTCATCGCAAATCCGCAAGTTTGGATATATCTTACATTTTTCGCATCTGTCTCCATACAAGCCTGGTGGACATAGACACGTAGTCATTGGAAAATTAGAAACACAAGTAGCCCCACCATAACAGCTTCCACATCCTCCCAATACTGATCCGATACTAAGAGCTGGAAATGTACACGTTGTATGTTCATGTTAATGATTAATTTGCGCCACAAACCTGATTGCCATAACAATAAATAAGAGAAATCTTAAAGTAAGCGACAAGACGATCTTCAACTTAATCATGATATCTGTGCGTGCATAAATGGAGTATACTGTTCTTAATGGCTCAACAATTCGTCAGACCCAAGAAGATACATACAAAATATCCACTTACAAACGAAGAGTGCTCTGACCAGTGAGCGAATCATTCTCGGACCATTATCATATTCTTCTAGACAGACACTGTCAGTGCTGGGTTTATATCTATGCTTCCGTCTTGCAAAAATAACCATCCCCCATGTTATCACAAACAGTTTGGATTTCAAATCATTTAAGCAAATATTTGGTTAACCAAGTAAAAGATTTCTCGTTTGACTCACTTTGACCGTTATCAAACAACAAGGAAGATATTTTGTAACAATATTGATGTGTGTGGATTGGAGGTCTTAAAAGGTTTTAGAGACTACTAAGAAGTGCTTGTTGACAATATGTATTGTTTCACAGATTATATTTCGCGGACACTTAGCAGTTCTCAAATATTCTCTTATAACTTCATTTCTATGGATCAATCTCAGCCTGCGTCAACAACAAGTTGATATATTTAGATTAATTCTGAGTACCAAATGTTTAAGGCGCTTAAGTTGTCAGGTAGTTTTAAGTCTCTGTTTTGCATCAACGATGCCCCAAATCCAAGGCCAAATGCTTCCAGTACTTGTTTAACTCTTGCTGATTTTCAAATGAACGCTGGATTATTTAATCAAGTGTGTATGAATAATCATTGTTCTTAGAGTTTAGGAATTTGGTAATTATGAAAATGATACATATGATATGCACGCATAGAAAAAAAACATCGAGCTATCCCTTTCATTCACGTTGCGAGGTTATCACGTTAGCATGTGTTTGATAAATATATCAAATTCAATACGAATGATTAAAGTGATATAATTAAGTCAATTAATATATGTACAATTGTTATTGGGCACAGGTTGGATTAAAGTTGTTTTATACAATGTTGCGATTCACTCGAATGTTATGTAAATGCAGTAAGCAAAAGTACTAGTCTAGACAAGTTGTGACTTCAATATGTATCACTGAAATAACACCTTACATCCGATTTACTGTATCAATTGTGTATGGAAACAGAGTAAAACATCTCTTTGATCATATCAAATAATATGAAACAAGATAGTCAAGAGCTCTTAGAAGAGAAGCACGCAACAATCGTGTTATGTTTGTACAATAATCTACTCAAAGAAATACGGATTTTATATAGTGCAAGATAATTAAAGCTGTTTTTCAGATTTCGATCTATTTGTGGACCCTCAGTAACATATAGCTATACATACCTATTTTCAACAAATAGTATATTTTATTATAGTCTGCCCAGCGTTTTAAATGGTCGCCTGAGATGCTGGTAATTCCTAGGTCCAGGTGCATTTTGTTGTACTTTATAATAATCAAAACCGTGCGAGGTCGACCTCAAGCTGGTAATATCCATTATCAAAATACTTAAGAAAAGAGATCCAAGAACACTAATACAAATAATCATGATCAACTTTCCGTCCTGTGATTCGGTAGTAGGCACAGCTGTAATGCGTTCACCTGGAAGATAATGGGTTCGTATGAAGGATCCTTACTTCATACCTTTCTTCAAGACAATATTGAAGAAAATTTGATGCGTTTTATGTAATCTCAGAAGATAAGACAAGCCTACCTTTACAGGCCGGAAGTGGTGGACTCCATGTTCCGGCATTCGTACACTGTAAAAGATACGATGTATTTGTTCTCCCGCAAGCGATGTGCACCTGTGCACCAATGTGATACGATGTGTTAGAGAGTAGAATGATGTTGTCCCATGTCGGCAAGGGAGGACAAGTTATATCTGGAAAATGAAAAGCATGAATTAGTATTATGACATACTATGCTAGTAGTCAAAGAAAAGTATTACAAACTAAATGATAAAAGCTATATTGTACGTACTTTTGCAATGTGGGAAATATGGCGTCCATTGACCTCTGTCGCCACACGTCATAATTTGTGAAAAGACATCTCGCGAGATCCAGGTGTTCTTGACACAACAGTAGCGTACAGTAGATCCGTAAGTCGTATTTTCATATTCTACAATTGCGTTCGTAATCATGACTGGAAGTCCACAGTCGATTGCTGGAATGTGATGAAAATGAATCAACATTAGTAAAGCCCAAATGGAATTAGTTTGTTTAAAATATAATTGACATATATAGTGGGAAGAATTGCCTACCTTGACACATATGTTCGGAGCTTGACCAATTGCCATGATCTGTGCATTTAACAACACGTTCATGTTGTCCATTTATTCTGTGTCCTGTGTCACAAGTCACCGAGATAAAACTACCCACTTCTGTAGCTGTGCTGTTTATTTCTCCATGAATGTTATTCCAAATCACTGGACAATGTATCACTGGAAGATTTAACGAGGCATACATCATCAGTTTCAGCTCATTTCTTAATTTTCACGTCTGATATTGTCCGAGGGGATATTACCGTAACACCCTTCTGGTGAATTGGACCACGTGCCAGCATTACAAGTAATGTATTCCGTATTGTATCGTGTAGAGAAGATGTAGCCCGGTAGACATGTGAAGGTCACAACTGTTCCGTCACTGGCGTTCTGACTGTCCGCTTCAGCGTTTGTTACAACAGGTACAGGAGCACATCTGTTAGCTGTAACATGATTCAAGTTAATCATAATTGGTCTGCATGTTATACTCACATATCCTTCAAACAATGTACAACCAAGTATGTCCATAAGTTTAGCACAGTTTCTATATGACCCCCTCACTCACGTTGGCATGAAAACTCTTCATTTATCCAACGGTTAGGTGTCAAACAGGAAGTAACAATAGTAGAGTGGCCGGTATCAGATCTCATTCCACCAAAACACTGGTGCGTTACATTTGTAGCATAAGGAAATGACTCATTCAGGACAGCCAGTGGGCTTTTGATGATGCCAGCATTGAGTAACGTTGGTAATGTGGAACAGGTCACCACTGTCAAATAAGGTAATGCAAAATTGATGTAAGCTGCATCGGTTTTGACCAAGACAAATTAGTCACGAAAAACTTTCTTGATTACAAGACACATACTTGTACATTTATCCGGTGTTAATGACCATGTTTTATTATCCTGACAGCTGGTTGTGATTGTATTGGTTGTGTTGTAGGAGTATCCAGGTAGGCAGCTAATGTCCACATGTGTCCCGTATACAGATCTGGTGTCATTCGCAGTAGCATATTCTGGGATCGATAAGGCTGGACACACCTGAACTAAAGCCATATAAACACACATTTAAAGTAATCGCTTCTAATTTCCTATATGATTAAGTAAACATAAACTGATTTGTATTTATTTACTCAAACATCCTCCAGTGTCCTCCCATACTGAATTCATACATCTGACTGTTTTTGTTTTAGCACCATCAGAGAATCTATATCCCATCTCACATGATACGGTAACTGATAATATACCGGCAGACCAATGTCTCATCTCTTGGTGAGCATTCTTTATAAGAGGAAGCGGAGCGCAGCCAAAATCTGGCATGTACAGAAACCAAATTATATTTAATTATATTAATTGTGACTTACTTGTCAGATGAGTGTAATTTATCTTACTGTAACAATTGTCGCTGTTTCTGGTTAGTTGAGGAATAGCGTGGCTCTGTGTGCACTTCGACATGGTCTTCTCCATTCCACTCAGTAATCTTTCAACACCAGGGCATTCGATTTCAAACTCTATGCCCGCAGGAATTGCTTTGTGATGTTTGGTCTCACAGAATGGAGCTAAATCAAAATTCAAAGATCAACAGTGTCTCCTGGATATGGGACAGACGTGTTTAGTAGTAGATAGAACTTTGGAGTGTGTGAGGTGAAGGTGGGATAAAAATGCAGCGCTAGAGGAGCGTCTTCTCAAATATAGCGTCTGTCATAGACACAGTTTCTCGTAAATATGGCCAATAGTTCACTTGTTCCATAAATAACGTGAAATAACAGTGTATTCTTAGATAAATCCTGAATCAAAATAACGATCATTTCTCCTAAAATGGGGTCATCGATGGAACACATCGCGAGAAACAGGGTCGGTAACACAAGGTTTAGGAATATATCACCCGCTTCTACCAAATGCCAACCATATTAACCTACCAATGCACTGTAATTTCTTCTCCCATCCCCAGGTTAATTTTAGTCCTCTGAGGTAGCATGTTAGGGATCGTTGCTTTCCGCCATCACTAAAGTAGTATCCATTATGACATGTATATATGGCACGTTGACATATGCTTCTGCCTGTTGTGACAACATCACCATTTTCCACCCGTGGAGCGATAGGGCATTCTCTACCCTGAGCTGGAAATTAATTATACCTTTATCAAGAATCAATATATGCATATTCAGAGGTGAATACTTGCCATTGAAAAGTTATGAAAGCTCAATAAAGCTTATACCTTTTTTATGTTCATCTGGTCCCCAACATTGAAAAACCTCGGAAGTTGGTATTACTGCCTCAGTTGTGGCTAAATTGGTGATATTAATCATTGTCGATTTAGATGGTTGAGTGTATGCACTGCTGATGCTACTGTCTAGCAATACAGTTGTTATATGGCTATAGGGCACGTGTGCGATGCTTGTGATTGAGTTGAAGTCTCTAGTTGTTTGATCAGAGGCAACAGTTACATGGTTCCCGACCAAAGTTTGTGTTTTCGATCCAGTCAGACTGGCTAGGTATTCCGCTGAACTTTCATCCTTCATCTGAGTGGTCGATGATGATGAAGTGAATATTGTGGTGAGAGGTATAGTGGACGACACTCCATCGGTTGACTCATAAGTATGGTATGTAAGGACAGCTTGACCAGTTGTTTTTTCAATAGTAGACTGAAGTTGTGTGGTTGTTGCTTTTGAATTAGGTATAAGCTGTGACGTTTTTGCAAGAGTAGTGGGTGTATGCTGTAAATGTGTTGCTTCTGTAGCAGAATGAAGCTGCCAGGTTGGAAAAGCTGTAACAGGCAACGATTTGGGGGATGGCCCTTCTGTTGTAGGTGCGGATTGTGTTGATGTTGTTGTTATTGAAATAGATACAGATTGTGAAGGTGAAAGAGGTTGTAATGTTGTTGCTTCAATAATAGACAATGGTAGGGGAGTTGTTGCTTCTGTAGTCAACAAAGCTTGGGACGTTGTAGCTTCTGAAGAAGACAAACGTTGTGTGGTTATTGCTTCAACTGTAGACAGAGGTAAGGGAGTCGTTTCTTGTGGAGTTGACAAAGAATGATACATTGTCCCTTCTATAGTAGGTATAAGTTGTGACGTTCTCGCTTCAGTAGTAGGTATAGGTTGTGAGGTCGTTGCTTCTGTAGTAGATATAGGTGGTGAGGTTGTTGCTTCTGTAGTAGGTATAGGTTGCGAGGTTGTTGCTTCTGTAGTAGATATAGGTTGTGAGGTCGTTGCTTCTGTAGTAGATATAGGTTGTGAGGTTGTTGCTTCTGTAGTAGGTATAGGTTGTGAGGTTGTTGCTTCTGTAGTAGGTACAGGTTGTGAGGTCGTTGCTTCTGTAGTAGATATAGGTTGTGAGGTCGTTGCTTCTGTAGTAGGTATGGGTGGTGAGGTTGTTACTTCTGTAGTAGGTACAGGTTGTGAGGTTGTTGCTTCTGTTGTAGGTAATGGTTGTGAGGTTGTTGCTTCTGTAGTAGGTATAGGTTGTGAGGTTGTTGCTTCTGTAGTAGGTATAGGTTGTGAGGTAGTCGGTAATGTTGTCGGAATGAGTTCTGTAGTAGGATTCCCAGCAGTGGGTATGGGTGACGTCAAAGCAATTGGATCAGGGTATTCTGTGATTATAAAACACCAAATCATACATGATTGTCTATATCACATTTTAGAGGGACATGCATTAGATTAAAGTTCATTAATATTGAACATACCCTGCTCACAGATAACTCCAAAATAATTTACCGTGCAATAGCAAATATACATCTGTAAGTATCTGTCATATGCACATGTTCCACCATTCAGACAAGGATTAGACAAGCATGTGGATGCTGAAAGTATACTACAAACAATTAATATCTAAAATTCCCAAATGAACCTCAATGTGAAAATGTTGAATTTGTCGCTGGGACGAGATACGTTTACCTATACAGTCTCCTAATGTGTTCATAAAATTTGTGTACACAGATGATATAGAACAAAAGCAGGGTATTGCCTTTGATTGTGTTCCATCGATAAAGTAATATCCGTAGTTACATGTGTAAATGATCAGTTGGGTCGATGCATCTATGGTCATCACTGCATTTCCTACGCTGTCTAAGGCATAGCTTGTGCATGCAGTCACTGAAAGAATATTTGTTTCTTCAATCGGTCATGATGTATGCATTATTTAACATTTTTAGTGCCATGTACATTTAGTAAGTTAATATGTCACAATGTCTCTAAAGTAGTATATGTAGTAATTTTAACATTTACTGACGGTCAGGAGTAGCGCATGTAATGTATCCGTTTAAGTAATCAGAAGATGGCGACCAATGGAGGCTCCCGCCATCATTCACAAGATGCACATGTGGTTGATCAAATATGGCTCCGGATGGCTGCCATGATGTCCATTCCGGATATGTCCCATCCATCCATCTATACACTCCAGTTATCTCCTCTTTTATACCCAACCATGTTTTATCACTGGCAAGGAAAACATCGTCTAATTATCGATTGGCAAATAATCAAAGTGGTTGTATCATTGCATTTGGTGCTAAATGTATGTCTATACCTAATATGACCACCAGAATCGAGTGCATCGTGTTCACTAGCATCCTTGATTGTGAGTATCACTGAGGGCGCAGCACACGAATTGCCTCCATCTATCCTGTTAGCTGTGGTAACCGCTGCTGTGTCAAATGCAGTGCAGCTAGTGTCCCTTCCTGCTCGGAATAAGTTAACAGTCAGTGTGCATGTAATGATTAACACATACTGCACTATGAATTCATAGATTTTCCATAACGCGTCATCGAGAATAAAGTCAACTAGCAACCTAGCTTAGTTCCTACCTTTTTGTAATCACCAGTAAGTAAGAATTGAATTGTAAAAACATGCATTTATATATATATTCTTAATTTAACAAGGATTTGTGCACTTGTACAACTGTTAATTGCCTTATGTATCAGGACCTGGCTGGGTAATTATATAATCGACACAAAATGTATTGCATTTGGATATATATACAATTTAGACAGTACTTGAGCGATAAGTTGAGTTATACGGATTAATACATGTAATCAGTATATTCTTGAGGATAATGTGATATGACGACCGAATGGTAGTTTAATAATTGGTCACCTATTGTAGTGCGGCTGTAGGCCACGGGTGATCCAAATAAGAAACATGTCGACGACGAATCAGAAATGCGGCAGTCGAGGCTGCTAGGCGAATAATAAACTATCCTAAAACAGAAAAGCGCAATTGAATATCACTTCAACGGATAATAACTGATAACCCTGTATAACAATATTATTAATTAATAATTAACTAATTAATGACTTGTGAAAATATAAAGGCTTGCTTTAATTCACATTTTGATTTAATTCCAGTCGAGCGTGAAATGGCAGAAAGCATGATTCAAATTGCTGTTGGCCAGCCAACCGGATGACACAGCGTAATTATGATTGGATCAACTTACACACAGCGAAACGCGGAAATCATGCTACATAGACCCATACAAGTCTGCAGGTCCGCTGTGTCCTCGAATAGGGTGTAGGGATTTGGGCATCTATTACTCTCCTCTTTCCATTTATCTGCAGAAAATATAGAAGGCGGAAAATGAAATGCGAATCAATTTATTTTACTAAGAGTTCACATATTCAAGAGGTGGAAACCCCAAATCAGAAAATACTCCAGCATAATCGCATGTACTCACCAGCAGTAATACCGAGACAGCCATCTTTAATGTTGTCACATGACGGATCTGTTAAAACATATTTCATGTGAAAACGTGGTTTTAACTCTTAAAGTTAATATTTAAATATAAAGATATATATAAATTAGATTAGAATTTACAAAAATCCCTGTCGAGTTGATTTTAGTACAGCAATGCTTACTCAGTTTCGCCTGGCAAATAGATCCTAATTTGAGCGCATCCGGGGTATCGTCGCCATAGCAAGTCCTTGTGTGCCATTTCCCGTTCTTCATATAAACACATGGCAATTCTGGTGTTAGTGCTTCGCCGTCTGCCCATCTGTGGTACCCAATTGGTCTACTATTGTGATACCATCTAAAAACTCCGTTCGTGTGGAAACTATTCACTCCAATCCAAATAGAATAATCAGTTGGTAACCTACAATTAGGATAAGTATTTCATTCAAACTATGTATCAATTAAAACAAGGTTCATGGAATGCTTATCATAGCGTGGTGAGTATTTACTTTCCTATCTCTCGTTTTGAATAAACGTATTGATATAAAAAGATCATGATAGATATCAAATCAGAATTTACAACAAAACACACACGCTAGACTCACAAGGCCGATTGTGCGAGACGATCAAATTCTCGATCGTCTTCGAATGCTGCTAGTTGAACACCAAGAGCTCCACAATTATACTTCCAAGCGCTGTACCACGAGTTGGTGGTCTCATTTACCCAGTACTCTCGTCTGGTTACTGGACTGAGCCCTTTTATATACAGAGGAAAATGTTGCCATCATTAGAACTTGCAATTTGAGGGAGTTTGATAATGTGAATATCTGAATATTGATATCATCATCGTCATCATGTTGTCTCGGGCATCGTGTGGGACAATTGAGCTCATAGAATTCAATATAAAATAACTCACATTTTTCACATCTATCGCCATATAAATCTGCAGGACAGTTACAAACAAGCTGTCCTCCGTCAACCACACACGTAGCTCCTCCGAAACACGTGTCACTGGCACAAGATATGCCTGTGGCTAGATCAGGCTGTATAACTGAGGCGAATATATCAATATGTAAATCAGTCAATTGTAATTCTCTCCCAGAAACGCTCATACATACGCTGACACATTCTCAGGATACTCACATAAGATCAATGGAATCCATGTGCAAGCATTGACGAATGTTCCAAT
>JAXGGS010114979.1:0-16375 GCA_035585475.1 Armandia brevis | reverse complement strand
TCGCATATATTTTACATAAGGCATTCAAAATGAGCATTTATTTTCAGAGCCAGCTTGATATTGTTATCTTATTCAGGGATATTACAGAAATGTAATGATGGTTTTGGGATGGTAATCCGTTCTCATGTGCGCCGTGCATTTAATACTAAAATAACAACCAGGCAGTTTTGTAATGTCGCCTGTTTCTTCTACAGGAGTCGGTCACCTTTGCCTAAAAATGCTGTTATGGACTCTGATGACTGGCTTAATGCGGAGAATGTGGAGCTCGACAGATGTAAGTGAAAGCTTATTGAATGTGCCATTTTATTTCTCATCACATTTAAATACAGCTGTGATTAACATTACTTTTCTTTCGTATAGACAATTGTGATCTCAATATTAGAGTGGGTGACAGTGGCACTAAAGCGAACCCTATCACCGTCGAGGGATTTGCATTTATGTGGGCTGGTGCCAGATCAATGCATGGTGTCAATCAAGGAAAGGTCTGTTTTGAGATGAAGATAATGGAGCACCTCAATGTGGACCATTTGCCGCCAGAGGAAACTAGTCGCCACGTTGTTCGCATTGGATTCTCGACCGACGACACCACCATGCAGCTAGGTAAGACCATTATTACGGTATTTCTGAGTATATACAGTGTAGGTATAATTTGATAGTGATGTTTTCTTAATAACATGATTTATTATTCTGTTTAGGCGAGGAGAAAAACTCATGGGGATATGGCGGAACTGGCAAAGCATCTGTGGACTGTAAATTTGAGGATTATGGACAGAAATTCACCGAAGGGGACGTCATTGGAGCGTACCTGGTAAGATTAAACCGAAATCTTCCCCACGTATTAATTTATATGGACATAGAAATGGTATTTAAAGCATGTTGTTATTTTATTTTTTAGGATTTAGACAGTGAGCCCGGTGAGATAAGTTACACAAAGAATGGAGAGGACCTTGGAAAAGCTTTCGAGGTCGACAAAGCCAGTCTTGATGGCGCAGCACTCTTTCCGCATGTACTGACTAAGAACTGTGAATTTGAACTTAACTTTGGCGCCAAAGTAAGCACTCAATCTAAACTTTACTTGCTGATCATTTTTGTGGAAAGAAGGTATTAAGTTCACATAGTCACTGTCATTTCCATATTGTAGGAAGAGCCACTTTCAACAATAAAAGAAGGGTACACACTGATTGGTCAGCTCGACCCTGAGATGAGGGTTAGGGGTTCCCCACCTCCTGCTAAGAAAGAGGACTGTGAGGTTGGTGAAATTCTAATTGGACACAACAGCTAAGTTCCCTTTGTAAATAAACATCATCTTAGTAGTGTCATCTCACATATATATTTGCATTTTTAAGATGATCATGATGTGTGGTCTCCCCGGAGCGGGAAAAACCTATTGGGCAGACAAACACGCAACAGAGCACCCAGTAAAGAAGTTCAATGTCTTAGGGACCAACACGATCATCGACAAAATGAGGGTAAGTACAGAATGGTAAATTGACTATAGATTACCGTTGCCACTATTTGTTTATCGGTTAGTATTTGTAATGAACTGTGGGTAACTCTTGCTGTTTATTTGATCAGGTTATGGGCTTGCCGCGTAAGCGTAACTACGAGGGCAGATGGGATACCTTAATCGATAAAGCCAACAAGTGTTTGACTAGACTGTTTGAAATTGCTGCTAAGAAGAAGAGAAACTACATTCTGGACCAGGTAAGATGCGGTTATCCCTCCTTCCTCTTTCTCTCTTGCAGGTCAACTTTATTTTTCAGCAACATATAAGCCGGTGTAATTGGGGAGAGACAAGTTGACAATTTGCTCATCGTCTTAGTGTAACCTCTGAATTTTCAACAAGGAATATGTATCACAAACGATTAGTCCAGATTCAAGTTTAAAGTCTAGGATCACAGAATGGCAGTAAAGAACTAATATTCCCTAAGGATTATCTCTAGCCAAGCCAGATCGTGTAGCCACAATATTCAAAGGATTATCCAATAACAATAACATTAGACATCACACGGATTATTACGATCACACGGATGTAGTCAAATGATTCTGCTCAAGGCCGGATTGTTGAGCACACCTCGTACCAATTCCATTGCGAGCCTTATTTGTTGTAAATTTCTCCTGCTTGTTTCCTCCATCATCTCCGAAGTGGTACTCGATAATACATAGCTTACTTTCATTATAAGGAGGCCAAAGTTTGCTGGATTCTTCCAAACTTCCGTTCGACTGATACTACTTCTGTCACCAGTTAGATATTGTGTAAGCCCTTCAGAGTTTTGATGTGATGTATACATTGATATCACGCGTGTAATGCCGCTGTTGAGACTTGTAAATGCTAATACGTATTGAATAACGCGAACCCAAATACACAATTCTTGGCGTGTCTAAGGAATGGATGGGCATTTCAGGTATTGTATTTGTACACCGGTGTTCGTTTTGGTTTCAGCAGTACAGGAGCCAATTAAGAATCATTGGTGAGTATTAGGTAAGTTTGGGTTGGTTTATGCAGTGGGACTGAATCTCATCAAATAAATAAGGTAAGTTGTTTATTTATATTTTGAGATCGCTAGAACGATGAGACCGTGTTTGTACGTGACTTCCCACTGACAGTATATGTGCGAACAAAGAGCCAACCACCACCATATTGTATCACCCAGATGTAATTTATGTGATTTAGATATGTGGGATTCTCCAAATTGTACAGTGTGTGCTGACTCATCAATTTTTCCTGCGAAATGCTCATTAATCTTGTGGTTCCTATCTCGATTGTTACCCTTATTCATCGACTTGTAATGCTAATGTTAGCTGTTAATATACATTCCACTGTAAAGGTAATAACTGCGGTCAGGATTAAATATTTTATGTAATGTTATCGATGTAAACGACTATGCCTAGACGTTGGGAATATGAATGTTATATGTATATCGAAGTATTGTGCTTGGGTAGGGTTCACGGGAGGACAATTTGTCACACATAGATATATTTACGTGCATCTGATTATTTATTGTATTCAAAGAGTACGGTCAATATATATCTTTTACTATTTATCGGGGAATAAA
Source organism: Armandia brevis (assembly GCA_035585475.1). NCBI lineage: Eukaryota > Metazoa > Annelida > Polychaeta > Opheliidae > Armandia > Armandia brevis. Next base: position 13,319 of record JAXGGS010114979.1, on the reverse strand, counting down.
GTAAAATTTATAGATTATTTAGAATACAGCAGAAAAGTATTCTTTGTCCTGCTCCATTGTATGGAAATGTTTTAAATCAATAACTTTGCTAGACAGATGCATTGTCTAATGTATTATGTTGCTGCTTAAAAGTATTCATGTAAATATATAGACCAGTTTGTAGTTATATTCCTACTAAATTTATATTAGGTAGCATTTATTATGTATTTCGCAGACTATTCATGTCCAGTTGTGACACAAGTTGATCAGTATCAACTTATACGAAACTTAAACATATAACTGTTTCATTAGTATTGTGTTGTGTAATTTAGTGTTCCGGACCACATGGTTAATGCTCAGTCATATTGATGATCAGTACACACTATAGAAAGTATATCTTGTAACATATGTTTTATTTGAATCCAATCGTTAGACTCCATGTAATATTGCATCCCTTTATCGAATCTTTCACTCGTAGCATACCGTATATCAGATCGTACGATAATTATTAAGGAACGTAATTGTAGAAGATCTTTTAAGCAAGCTTAAATAATAATTTTAGTGATCAACCTATTCTTGTAACTTAAAGTAACCCTAATCATTACATGAGCATATTTAATTGACACTTTAAGCTGTATTGTTGGCTTTGAAATCAGACTCCAGGATGATCGGTAAGTATGCGAAGGGGTCCCCAAAAACATGATACACAAAGCCAGTTGTACAAGTTGTCGTTGCAGATTTATTAAGCAGCACATGTATTGGAGGATCTATTTCTTAACCTGGCAACTGTATCTGGTTGCCAGGGGGACAGGCGCCACATATCTGTGGTGAACCTGTCCTCAGCTACAGATTTGTGCTGTAATGGTCTCTCATTCCTACCAGACAAATGTGTATCCATCAGCCCAGAGACGTAAAATGCGACCTTTTGACGGCTTCCAACGTAGAGCCATTGTCATAGTACCTACTGATGAAGAGTTCAAAAAACGATGCGAAAAACGTGAAAGCGAGGAAGGAAAGGATGTCCCAGACACCGCCGTTCTTGAAATGAAAGGTATGATCGCCCTTCGTGAGCAAGTATGCACACCCGCATTTGTTCGCTGTTACTACCACATGTTTCTTACGTTTTGTGTTTTCAGGTCCCCCTTGTCCCATTTTATTCCAGTCATGCATGTCCTAATGGTGCCACTGTTGAATGATCACTAGTCACTCGATACGATACTCAATGCATGCCCAATTGTCACATTACTGTTAGACTGTGGAGTCATTAACTCGTCAGTGGCATTGTTAGAAGGTGCGTGATTAAGGTATTTACATGTACATAAAACTTGAACATAGCTTATATCTTTCTCAGCTCACTTTCAACTGCCCGAAGAAGGCACGATCTTCGATAAGATTGAATTTACCGAGCTAGAGCGCGAGGAAGCTCAGAAGTTGGTTGAGAACTACAATAAAGACGCTCGCGAAGCTCTGCCTCCACCAGAGAAACGCTTCAACGATGGACGGGACAGATACGGCGCAGGCGGTTAGTCTAACATCTACTAATTGATTTTTGATACGTTACCGTATTTTTACCGGGGTGAACAGAGTTTGTAAATGCACATAATTAACTATAGGTCGTGACTTCCGTGGCGGTTATGGAGGCGGATACAGAGACCGAGGTGGAAGAGGAGGTGGTTATAATAACTACCGTGGTGGTAGTAACTACGGTGGATATGACAGACGAGGCAAGTGAAGCTCAAATTTATAATATGTGATTTGTGTGTTATGATGAAATATGACGTGTGCCTTTTCGGTTGGTACCGCTGGTTATCGTGTTTATATCCACTGTTTAACTGATACAGGTGGTGGACGGGGAGGATATAACCAGCGCGGCGGTGGTTACTTGGGGTACTCCAACCGCGACCGCGACAGGGTACAGGGACGCCGCGATAACCGTGATGACAGACGCTCTGGTGGAAGAGGACAGGTTAGTGTTAGTATCTCTTAGTGTCAGGCTCTCATTTATTACTGGTATGCATGGAAATAAACTAACGGTGCCATATTCGTTTAAAAAATATCGTACATGAAAAATTATCTATTGGTGTATTGTTTTTCTCAGACACAGGATAACCGTAGCGGAGGTAATCGTTCATACGATTCACAATGGAAGGGGCAAGGAAGTTGGAGCGGCAATCAAGGATCCTGGGGCAACCAAGGCAGTTGGGGAAACCAAGGAAATAGTTGGGGTAACCAGGGCAGCTGGGGGAGCAACCAGGGATACACCGGCCAAGGCTGGGGACAGGTGAGATAACCTTCCCTCTCTGGGATAATCTTTTTTAAATTAATGTATCTGATGATTTTACAAATTCTGATAAGTACGTGTCAACTTCATCTTTATACTTTCTTTAAAGAACCAGCAAGGGCAGAACTGGGCACAGAATTATAACTACGGTAGCCAAGGAAACTGGGGCAATTGGACCGGCGGCTACAATCAGAATCAACAGCAACAAGGACAGGGAAGCTGGGGGAATTACAGCGGATATAACTACAGCGGCCAAGGAGCAAATCAACAGCGAAAACAGTGAAATCACGACATCAACACTACAGGCAGCATGCGTTTCTAAAACAATGCATTTAAAGACTATCGCAGCTCAATTGGCAATATTCTTGGACAGAGGTGCACCCTCCATCGCAAACCACCGTAAAAACGGGCATGTGTTTGAGAAACGGACATGCTTTTTGATGCAGTGTAATCTTGGATGGCAGCTGCAACAACATACTGTATATACTTCTTAAAATCAAGTTTAAATATCTAAGCCGTTTATTTCTCAGAATTTCATTGACTTTTTACGTAGCAAGATTGTTGTCCATGTCTGTGCCATTCCATACTGTTCTCTATAGTAATTTCTTGTCCTGTTCTGTAATCTTGTTTAGTTTCGATTGCAAAAAGTAATCAATGGTACAATTTCAGTTCTCTAATATAGTTAAAAGCTGATTAGCTAAAACTGTGCTTTGTTGAAGAGATGACACAATTTGACATCTGATTATTAGTTGTATTTCATCACGGATCACGGATGGTTCATGTTGTCGATATGATTATTTATTTGATATCCCTGAACTTCGTACGGCAATCCCCATTATGGTGGAATCGTTTTTACACTTATACTTGTACAGTAAGTGGGTACCAGTACCGTATGTATCGTAGATTTTTTTTAATAAACCGTTCCACATGATACTGTTTAATCTTGATCATAAATGATACACCAGACAGACAAGATTATCACTTTATGAGGTGCACCTGTTTCAGACATTGGCGCCCGCATACATGGGCGCCATGACAAAGCAACAGAATGTGTAACATTTTGTGGTAGTTAATTTATTGGAGTAACGTGCACGTCACGTCAAATCGAAAGTGTATCTCAACATTACTAAAACTTAACTTGAAACCGACAAATCTTCATTCCATTAATATACTAAAATAAATCAATCAATGTCATGGTAGAAAATAATTACTGGTAGCCACCGCAAGTTGGCGTTTAGATTAATTTCATACACTATAAAACTCAATAACAATTTTCATAAAGGACCGTGAATGTGAATAGGGGGTATGTACACATCTTATCAGTTTGAATAGTTACTTCTGAAATCGAATATCTGAACACTTCAGTTGGTTATAGGGTATAGCATACGTTAACTAGTGTGCAACGCCGCGGTAACTAGACCAGTGCGTTTGGCAGTTTCTTCGTATTCTTGATGAAGACAAATGGACGCATGACGCTAGGTTTAATCACACATGAAATTTAAACAGAAGAAATTTCACTATCCGACTAGTGATCAACAATACTTCCAATATCAAAAAACATTTCCTTAATAATTTGACCCTTAGACTTCAACAGACATCATACACGAAAACATTAAACCAAAATTCCTCATGAATGGTAAACATCTAGATATTGATCAAAAATTAAAATACCTGACCATATTTTTATTACCACGGTAAAAACACACACACACATATATCACAACTGTGTGGGGGGGGGGGATGAGTATTCACCTCACATGAAGAATTGCAACAGGTCACATATTCATACATTCGATATCATGCAGCAATCTAACACATCCGGCGGGACCTAATTTATAGAAGCGCGCAAAAGTACGTGCTGTACCTGAGTTAACCCAAACCATCTCACATATTTGATAACTGTATATTCAGTATTTTTAAGAGAATGTGCACAACATGCAGCATACACATGTGCTGAAATCTGCATTACATGAACAAGTCGATTTCCCTGTACCAATTAATTTGTGACGTTTCTTACTATAATAAAAATATGGTACACAATGTACTACAAGTACAATGAATCCGTGACAGGCCGGTGAATTTCTTACACAAGCACACTTTGAAAGCGTTTTAACCGGGTGCAAATATTTTCAGCGTCATCGGATAATCTTCTCTGGAGAAGGGGTGGGATCCATATTTGAGTATCATCGCTATACGGGTTCACAAAATAATACATTCAATAGACGAGTAACATAATAGTTTAACACAGGTATTACTTATTCGCACATGTATACACTTTTCATCATTCACTCTCTTACGGACAACTTAAATTTCTAACAAATGTTCGAGATTTGAAATCACAGCAATGAAAGCCCTTGGCACTGGCTTCAATGAGCACAGTTTTCTAGGTCATTGTTTGTGTTTATTGTAATAGTCAAACATCGCTCCTAGTGCCCAACTGATTTCGGTCGAATTTATCTTCTTCTTTAACTGGAAACAAATTTAAACCATAAAGCCACATGTTAGCATAGATACCGGTATGTACAAGTTCATACTCTTTATATAATAATTATCAAATTGATGACAGTTGAGACCTACTTATTTATAAATGTGTATCTGTAGTACTGGAAAACAGGAATTCAAAGTATATGTACTTACCGTCAGTTGAGTATCTTTTTCAAACCCAAATCCCTCATGCAAAAGTGCTGATATATAACAAAGATCTAAACAAAGAAGAGGTTTCTTTGTGCTGTCTGGGTTTGAAGTAGCACATTCTTTCTCAGCTGCTGTGTAAAATGCTTGAACACTTATTTCACCTCCCGTATCTTCGTCTGAAAACGGAAGACATAAATTAATATGGTTACATTGCATGTATAAATTAACTACTTTACAAAGATATGATAAATTGAACTTGGATCATGCTGGAATCAAAAAGCGAAATTGTTCATGATTTCGCTGCATGTAGTTATAATGCTCCAGAATAAACTGTTACACGTGTAAAGTCAGGACACTGCAAACCAAAAGCGCAAGGCAAATGACACTAATTCTAATCGGCTCATTTCAAATAAGAAAATGACTATAAACTGTCTGTCATTACATGAACGTCATAGCTCAGGTCACTTCTTACTACTCTTGGAGTACAAGTATGTCCATCATATTATTCTGAACAAACTTAGTCAGATTTTGTCAACTTGTTCATGCATTCAGAAAAGTAGTCAAAGAAACAATGGGTACTTGCATCAGCGGAAAAAACAACATGAAAAGGGACACCAAGGATGAACAAATGCTTTAAGTAAGGGTTTATAAATATTTCTGTGTGTACTGTTAATGTCACAAAAATAAATGATTGCTCTTGTACTTGAGCAGTGATTGGGCAACTGATTCCCTTGTGATCCCGTCAAGTGACTGGACTCAGACGTACATCGTTTATCTGACGTTTCAAAATAAAGGAAAATATATAGGTATAAAAATTTAGAAAGGAGATATATTCATCTAAATAAAGCAATGGCTGCAGTATAGAAGTATCATCGACACTGCTGTTACTGTCCGTAATAGGATAGAATATCTGACAAAATTTCTCGATAAATCGTTACATTAATTGAGAACGTTTTATGTGATATACAAATGAGCAAACTTGGAATACATTTTATTTTGATAGAATTATTGACCATATACGTACGAATGAGCCCTGCATCTACTGCTCTGTCATAGTAATATGAGATGGTATAAAACTTTTTCTTGGCGATTTCTTTCACTTTAGGTATGTTTGCATCGCTAACGGTTTTCTTAGTAAGCGCGTAACACTCTTCAAATCGATTAGTACCAGCTGTGCCCTTGCCTCTGTAGAATGTGAAGTTCCAATCAGATTTACTTCTGTGCAAAATATGAATTTGCTCTATTCAACGGTTTGATTATATCACAACACTTGTTCTCATTTAAAATGCTTACTCGATTGTGTAATCTTTACTCCCATAATGCATTTTGCCTGAGAGTCCTTTCGCCAAGCACACTGAATCAATTTTCTTAGACTTTTCCTGATCTTCTGACCCTGTGTAATAAAGTAATTACAATGTAGAACATCGATCGGTATTGTACATCAACAGGCGGTAACATTGATTTACAATGTGTTGCTCTGATATGATTTGTTAATCTGTTAAAAACTAACAGATGTTTGAATCAACCAGTAAGTTAAATGATCACGTCCAGTCTTACCATGGTCAAGGTCTTTCTCACCAAGAGTTGCAAGCCGACCAGCCATCAAGCCCAGGCCGAGGTAACTGCAATCAATTACAACGAGTATTAGCTGCTAAGAGTATAACTTTAAACGAGAAAACATTCGGATCGGATACCGGCACTTTACGCAACATATGCCATTGCATGTATGGAACAGGGCCATGATAGATGAGCTCAGAATTAGATTGGCCTAATTCCCATGGTGATGTTTTTCATCGGGACCTCTTTGAAAGTATGTAAATAAATTGCTAATTCATCAACGAGTTAATACCTGTGTGTATAGAGCTTGAACTTGGTCCCGAACATTTCTTGTCTCAGGAGATAATCTGCTGGAGCTGCAGTTAAGGTCTCCTGAAAGAGTATATTCAACTTAATCTCCGAGGTTTTTTTCAGCTTATTTGAGCAAATCGTTTAAGATGAGCCAAACATTCCCGTTACACGGTTCAAGTGTTAATTGCAATACCTCTTGTAAAGGAGTGAAAGTAATTTGTGTCGAACCTCCTCCAAGATCCATGACCCCAGACATTCGTGGGACATCTCCTAAAACACCTGCATAGAAAATAGAAGATTTAAGGATGCTTTCGGGCAAATCATTGAAGCTAAATGAACAGACATGGCATTATTAATACTTTCTACCTTTTAGAAAATTGACTGTAAACCAACTAAAGATTCCTTCATCATTTCCTTCCATGATTGAGACACTGTCGGCACTCGCTTTAAACGGATACTTGCCAAACAATACTCGTACCTGGAAAACGTGCAAACTCATGTCCCCGTTTTTGATTCTGCTGCATATTATGCAAATCGGCTTTTTCCAAAATTTATCGACTACCATCTTACCTCGTCCAGAAGAGCATCCGCCTTTTCTCCTGGTAGCAGTCTCAAACCCGCAGTTGCCTTAAGACCTATGGGGGTACTGGCCCATTTGGATTCAGGTATGAATTGTTTAGCCTCGTCCAACATGCCAATTAAACTTTCCGCTCCCTTTAAGATAATACATCTTAAATGTTGATCAGATAATGTAAAATTAAATACGCAAACGAGTTACGTTTGATAAATCACACATACTTCTTTGGGGTTCTCGGCAAATGAAGACAATCCCACACTGTTAAATTTAAACAATTCGTTCAAGAACTCAAATGGTTTGTCTGAAAGAATGACAAAGACAACTCAGGGCAAGAGTATAAAACAAATGGACGTTGTCGCGCACATACCGATACTAATATAACTTATTGAATTTAATCGCCAGAGGATGTCGATGATTCTAACCTTTCTCAGCCTCTTTAAATCTAAATGCATGAATTCTACTGCCAGTACTGCCTGCATCAAACATGATCCCATAGAATTCATCGCTCTCCTCGATCTGGATTTCCTCATGCGCCACAGGAGCCAAAGGGGTGTAGGTTTTTGTAGCGGGACTATCCCCATCATAGATGCCAACCAACTTAAGGGGCCGGTTTAGAATGCCATTGTAAGAAGAAACTATCAAAAGTACTCCCATTGCTATGATGACTATAACAAGTCCGAGATATTTTCCTTGTGAGTCTTTTGCTCTGGTCCGTAATGTACTGGCAAGCATAATGACGATTGCTACACCGATTATGAACGGGATGGACTCAAACAGCATTGATATATCTGGAAAAAAAACGGGTTTGATAAAAAAGTTTGATGTAGAACATACATGAAAGTCAACAATATGTGTCAACAACATGAATCCAAATTAATTAGATATGGAAATGAATAACTGCACAAAATTCATAATACCCAAAATCCAAAACATACACCAACAATCCCACCATTTGAACGTAACGAAGCGTTCTTATACTATACTTACTGTAACGTAATCCCCACACCCAAACTGGTGTACGGCCACACAATCTTTAGGAAAAGGTAAAAACACTGAAAAGCAAAAGGATATGCATACTGAAGCTTACTGGAATAGCAGAAAGTGAGGCATTTAGGCAAAAAAAGCATTGGAGGTCGAATATAGTACACCATGCGTGGCCTAGTAGATCCAGTTTCAAGCAAATGTTCTCAAAAACTGGATGGGTATTGGGCGGCTATTCAATAAGGATCATTCAATAATTGGGGAATTTGAAAGTTCCTTCCTTTTCTCACATCTTCGATAAAAAAGTACTTGAGCGAGCATCCCCATCTTATACACAAGACCCCCGGCCCCATCCCCTAGAGACTCTGGACGTATAAACAATTTTACTTTCAATATCACGTCTATATCATTATATATGTAGGCCTATAGGCCTAGGATTATGTTAGGGTTACCTGTAGCTAAAGCTACCCAATCCTTCCACCCTCATTTTGCAGAACTCACTATCTTAAGTCATCAACAACCTGGACCAACAGATACCCGATTGTCAAGAACAGAAGAAGTTAATATAATTGAGTCGAAAGTAATTGAACTCGGGCTCGAATAAAGAATAAAAAAGAATGTATAAACCAATAATTTTAGAAAGAGAACGGTTCCAAAGCAAGAGAATTTACCTAGAGGAACTGGCTCCCAGTGGTATTTGATCGATACAAAATGAATTGAAAGAAATTAACTGTTAGTTCAACAAAATATATAGAGCAAGCTTACTTACAAAATGGCCTAATTACAACTGTCTTCGTAGAGATATTAATGCAGACGTGGCCCAAAGAACTTTTAAGTCGCCATGCTGAATCTTTTTAACAAAATCTTAGACGTGATTACCATGTATGGCTTCGTTATATCATTACACTGAGCATTCAGTAGAAGAGAATAGTCAGAGAGTATATTTAAAATTGCTTAATTTCAGTTGTAAGAGCTATTTTATCTTAATCTGGTGGATTTTGAATATTTAATTAATATCAACGCAAAACTAGTTGTAAAAATATAATCTTATACCATTTATATTCGATACAAGAGAACTTAGTTTTAGCGAGACTATCTGTTCCTTGACAACTATAAACAGTCGCCATATTGGATTCATCGATAATAACTTTGGATAGTAAATACCATATAATTTACCTTATTGGATAGCGTAAAAGTATACCCATATCATGCCGAAGAAGGGGAAGAAAGGAAAGAAGGGGAAGAAGGGGTAAGTTTTGAGTGATACGTCGTCTAATTAAATCTCCAGACGATTTTTGGAATGTCATGTAGAAGTCCCGTACTCCCGTATTAAAAGTCAATTAGATGTATAAGCCTATGCAAATCTGAAAGAATACACGTAGTAGCTTAGTCCACCCTTCAAATAACATATTTCGATGGTACCGGGGATCTATCACTTTCTCGACGACCGATATGTAAATGCTAACCGTTTAATTTGATCTCCCTAATTTGATACCCATATCCAAATGTTATAGCCTACAATGTTTAAATTCTAGCTTGTATCAGAACATGTACTTACAATAGATTATTTTCGATAATTTTACATGACAAATGTCCAAAGCGTTTTATAATTTCTAAATCATTCTATACTTCGTCTCTTCGCTGCTTGTTAAAGCTTTTAAAATCAGAATGGACAATGTACAGTAAGAGCAAATGTTTATAATCAAGTGTGTGTATCAATAGGCCTATAGTCATGCACAATGAATCTTCCGTTTTTTAACAGTCAGTGCTTAGACCTGGCGTTGTCCTCTATTAACTAGTCAGCTCCTGTGGTAAAAAATACAATTCCGTTCTTCTGTGCACGGATAGACCTAAACATATATGGCAACTGTGTGAGTTTCCAGGAAGGTACATGAACCCTAATTTGACCAGTATCCACAATGGGTTTCTCTTATCACTCGTACTATTGTCAGTATCAATGATACGCAAACGCACTTTGATGTTGCATGGCATATTCAGAAAACGAATTATTTATTTTTAATTGCAATGATATTTGTAACTATTTTTCTGAATGTCATAATGCACAGGTATTTTAATGCATCTAACATTATCATGTATAGGAAGAAGGGGTCAAAGAAGGGAGCAAAGAAAGATGCTAATATAAAGAAAATGTCTGAAGCTAACTCCAAACTTTGGGAAACCCGTTTGGATGTAGCCGAGAGATCCAGGGACGAATACAGGTAATTGCTGATATATCATCAATATATATATATAATCCATTTCTCCTCCCAAGAATGTTTCGATTCTAATTATACTTTGACTCATAACGATAGTACATGTACATGTACATGTGTGTGTATACATACACACGTACAACAACGTATGTTATAGCAAGCCTCAAATGATTGTATCTTTCTTGCAGGGATAATGCTCGATCCCTTGTTCTTCACAATGATACACTACAGACGCAGATGCAACAAACTGAAAAAGACACGATCGATGTAGTTACATATCTTAAGCGTCAAGATCAGGAGAAAGATAAACAAGCAAGTCAATGCTCGCGAGTAATGCTAACTGTATTCTTCTATTGAAGTCATTGTGATCATTGTGTTAATCGGGCGGCTTGTATTTGATTTCAGATCGATAAATTAATCAATCAAATGAAAGACATAAAGAAAGACCACAGAAAAGAAAAGGAACAAATTGTAAGTGAAAATAATCTAAGAATGTGTTACTGTCAAATATAGAGAACAACACAATTCAATAAGATTGCTGAGACGCTCCTTTTCTCCCAAACAGATTGATGATTTCCAACAACAGATGAGCGAAGTAGAACAGAAGTTATCTCAGAAATCTCACGAAGTTGAAGTCATGCAAAGTGAACTAAAATTAGTCAAGGAATTTCGCCGTAAAAGGGCACAAATGCAAAAGGAATTAGAGGAGGTTGGTAAATTCTCTGTGTATTACACTTACTACATGTACAACGTATTCCTGACTCAAGATAAATTTTAAAAATATCTATATTGCTGTATATGATTACATGTTTTGAATGTTCATAAGACTACTCGTGATCATTCAGTTATACCGTTTTAGTTTCAAGCTAACCATCAGAGGTATAAATGTTTGTTTGAAGTTTCATCACATCTGCATGACTAGGATACCCTATTACATGACTGTATATTAAAGTAAAATATAATCACTCGTGTTGTATGCTATACAGCTAGCCTGCAAAGATATCAAGAATATAGAAATGGACAATTTTCAATATTTTCTTGTTGCATTGATCGTTTCATCACTATATCTTCTTCGATGTGATATCACATGTCATACCGGTCAGTTTAATGTATATGTATATACAGAATATGTACAAGTAACGCGATATATGCACAGTTTAAGCTTCATCCCTGCATGGTTGACCATCGGTACTCATCACCATTGTGTGGAATATGTTTATCAAGACCACTTAATTACACGTTAAGCATGGGGAATCTAATTTAATTGATCATTTTGGATTTAACTAATTCTATTATATTTTGAACATCTGTAGATCAAAGAGGCAATGTTCGATGCTAATCGTGAACACAAAGACACCTTAACTAGGATGGAACAGAAGTTCTTTGAAGAAAAGGTAATGTATTCCTGCAGCAAATGACAACTAGATTTTGTGTTATGATTTAAAAGTCACAATTGCTATGAAACAGAAATATTATTCAATTTTGATATTATATTGTTTAGATGAGACTTCAACAGGAGGCAAACAAAGAGATAGCCAAACTTGCTGAGAAGGCACACTCTGAAGCTATTCAGTAAGAGACAGACATATAATCGCACATAAGAAAGATAGTGCTCTTTACTTGATATCTGTGAATTGTGACTGATTACCGAACTTATTATTCTTAATCACATATCATATAATATTTTTACCTGTTTAGGAATTTGGACGAAACTACCAAATCAGTATATAAGGAAAACGTGCGTGTGAACGAGGCCTTGTCTTATCATATGGCGGAGGGAGACAAACTCAGGAAAGTAAAAGAAAAATTGCAACAGGAAAATGATACTTTGCAGGGAGAAAAAGAAATGAACGATCTTGTTATCAAAGACAAAGTAGCTCAATGTCGGCAACAAAAAGCATTAATCAAAGAGGTTTGTCTTTCCAATATATTTTGATATTTTTGATCGGTCATCAGTTTACAACTACAAGTCCTATACTAACCTGTTCAGTAATTGAGTCTAATAATGTTTTCCTTTTCAGATGAAAGAGAAAGTTGAAACATTAGAGGCCTCATTGAGCCACGTTGTTAGGGAGTTTGAAACAGAAAGAGTAGACATTGTTGAACGGGGTCAAATCAAAAGTGAATCTTCTACAAACGAAATTGTGAAATTGCAGAGGACCGTAGATCTTAAAACAAAGGAAATGAACAAAGTAAAACGGTTGGCACGGAATATCCTTGATCAACGAACAGAAATGGAACGATTTTTCCTAGAAGCTCTAGAGCAAGTCAAATTGGAGATAGCCGCCAACAGGTTTTCATTTCGTCCCTAAGATGCTACGGAAAGTTGTAATTTATTCTGTTGTCAAATAAAATTTACTAATATGCAAATTTTCCATCTGTTTGCAGAATGCAGTACAGACGCGATGCACAGGCAGCTTATCAAAACCGTATGCTGGCAGCTCATGCGGGAAAAAGCGAATTTCCAAAGATCAGAACATTTAACAAAACAGAGAGCAGTACCAACAGTGTCTTCAGAGATCTAGAAGCTGCCGAATCCCTGTAAGTCATACGATAATTCACCTACTTGCTTTTGTGAGTGTTTTATACAGTTAAGCTTTTAATTATTACTCAAAAACAATTTCTATCTTAACATGCATTTGGAAATCAGACTTACTTATATAAGAATCACATTTTTTTTCAAATTTTTAACTCTTTCCTGGCGTTGATGCATATTCCTACTAATCAGGCTTAAGAAACACTTACCGTAATTCACCGCATATAAGCCGCACTTTTTTTCGCCATTTTCGAGTCAAAGTTGGGGGTG
>JAXGGS010114868.1:0-19609 GCA_035585475.1 Armandia brevis | reverse complement strand
GTTTAGTTGAACAGTGAATTATTACACAGATGGTTTTCAGTCACTGTCATATACTTTGTAGTAATGAGTCCGGTATGAGTAGTAATGGGGTAGTTCTACAGGGTAAAAGCAGCAGTATATGTAGTAGTAACTCAAGTAGTTTTTGTAGTAGTACGTCATTAAGTTATGATAGTAGTATAAGTAGTAGTACAGACACTAGTTTATGTATGTTTAATTAATAAAAATTTATTACAGAAACCCGGTAATACATCAAGTACAAAAATAGTGGCAATAATCTGGAGTATAATGTTACTATACATTTTGGTAATACATCAAGTACGGTAATATGTGACTATACATTTGGTAAACATTAAGCACAATAATAGCGACAATAATCTAGAGTATAATGCAGCTATACATTAAGCATAGTCATACCTCACCCTCCTCCTTTTCCGATATCGAACAAAACACTCACTAACTTATAAAACTCGTAACAAACACAAAACAGACAAATCGTTATTTTACATTAATCAAAAAACACGCATACATTTGCGCATACTAAATCATTACTTTGCATCAGTCAAAAAAAAACCATCAAAAAACCCCCATGCACGCTTACACCTACGTTGACAAAATAAAAAACCTCGGGGGAGACATAACCTGGTTCTATATATTTGCGCGTTTAAAGTCTATCTTAATTTTTTCTAGCTGAAACGTCGAGTGAAAGGTCAAACCTAACAGATTTTGAACCTGGCGCAGGCGTGGGGTTTTCATCCAGCTCGATTTCTTCTAATACAGCTGCGGTATCCGAGGTCTGAATGTCACGATTGAGTTGTAATGCGGCGGAAGCGTCAGAGTTGTCGGTAATAGACGTGTTTGGTGAAACTGCAAAAGCACCGCTCGTGCTGGGTCGCTGGAAAAGGATATTTACGTCGGAGTCGTCATTTTGTGAAAGATTGCTGATAGCCCATTCGCCGCTCGCGCTAGGTTGATTCGTGTTGGGACGTCCAGTATCTGCATCAATGAGCCGACCATCATCGCTACTGGTAATGCTATTGTTAAGTCCATCTCTTAAGTGGCGGTAATTAAATGTACCGTAGCCGTTCCTAGGTTGACGACGAGGTCTACGGAGGTCGTAGTTGCACAAACAACGTGTAGCTATATTAAGAATGTGCCAAAGTACATATATCGCGAAAGTTGGAGTTAGCACATAAAACACAATTTTCAAGTCCTCAAATAATTTTTTCATGTAGTCAATGCGGCTTGCAGGTGAGTACGGTTCGACAGAAACGGTGTCTGAGGTCGGTTCCGTAGTGCTTAAATAGCTCGGAGGTTGTTCTGTCGATGTGCTGTAGTTCTTAGCGCCCATGGATGTGCTTATTAAAGATTGTTCAGTTGTAGATTCGAGTACGGGTATCTGACACTGGTGTAAAACCATAAAAGGAAAGTTTAGTCTGAGCGACTCTGTCAGTGCTTCAGTGCAGCGACATCCCTCAATGCGAACTTCTTTCAAATTTGTAAATGTAGCGTTTAAATCGTAGAGAAACGTATCCCATAATATATTGTCCCGTAGGTCGAGCATCTGCACACGTTTTCGCGGTATAGTGTGAAGCAGTATATCCAGGGTAATTATACCTCTACTTGGGCAGTACACCGCGTTTCTTTCGCAAAAACATCCAGAGACGGATGCACAATGAGTGGCAGAACCAAGGGCCTAAAAATGAATAATAAAATTATAAGTAAATAAGTTACAAATGTAGCTGTAAAGACTAAAAAACATCGTGATTTAAAACAAAGATACTTGTAAAAAACTATTTGATAACATACCAGAGCTGCTATCAGGATGATGCTGGTTAGTGTAAAGCGCCACATTGTCTAAAGCAGTACTCTCTTACTCTCTCTTTACAGTTGGCTAGAAGCAGCACGCCTAAGGCTGAAAAATATAGATTTCATTAGGTTAATTGTGTGAATTTTAGTGCGTATTACTTATTCACACCATAAATAATATAATCACATAGCACGTGCTTAACAGATCTAAGAAGCGCGTAGGTAATTGACATAATGAGAGGTTTGTAAATACGTTTTTAAACGATGTAGCTGCCTGCTTTTGATAATAGCTGGATATACCCCCAAGGCCCTAGTTATAAATGATCGATTATAATATATGAGCATTGACATATACTAATGTGTGGTTGTTTGATAATTAACCAACACTTAATCATCATTTTATGCTTAATAGTTTGTTAATAGCGTTCCGGGTCAGCAGTCAGTGAATTACTGAAATATGACACAAGTCGTATACGGATCTTAAGTGTGTAATTACATGTACTAATGATGCTCCTGCATTTAGTGGTTATCACCCCAGGCAAAATGAGAATACAAAGAGGCTATAATCAAGTATAAATAAGGTGGTTTAGACAAGTTAATTTGTCAACTAAGAAAGCTGATTTGCATCAAGTGCTCTTTAGAGGTAAAATGCGTTTCACAGATGGTAAACTAACGACTTACGCATCAGTAGGTATAAAACTACCCCTTAGGGCATTCTAGAATACAAAGCAGTAATTGTGATAGGGTAGAATAGGATGATTTTAGACCTGTTAATTCGTTAACTAAGGCGAAGGCGACTTGCAACACGTGCTCTTCAGATGTGAAACTCGTTTTTACATGATTGTTTCAAAGAGCTGTTAGTTTTATACCCGCAAAACAGTTTATCTTAAACCGCGCCAACATTAAGCATGTGCAAATGTACCTACCTAATCTGTAATTTACTATTTTAACAGTTTCGCGAAGCTTGTTAACGTTGGTCGGCGGGTGTAAGGGTGATTTTTCAGAGTCCGGTGCATAAACGTGCGAGTCTGTCGTCAAATGGCGCTTTTATGCCGATTCACCCAAGACCGGATATGCATGCTTAGCATATGTAACAATTTTAACTGTGCGCAAGTAGACTGTAGTGCTAGCTTAACGACAGGTCTATAATCAATGTAGGTTTATAATAGAACCTCAGCACATGTTAATAAGATACATCCGGGCTGTATATCAGCTTATACACGTTTGTAAACGAGTTTAAAAAGGGTGTGTTTTTAAAAAATTAATACGCGTTACATAACCTGTTTTAGACCTATGGCATACTAATGGAGCCAATATGCGATATGTATAATGTGCTAAGATGTATTGGGAAACTATTGAAATAAAATAATATGTACTAATATTAGAATGTGGTTTTCTAAAAATGTGAGAAGTCTCAAATACACGTTTTACCGGTCTAATTTTAACCTTTTATTAGCGCTAAAACATTATATGTAATATACAGACATTTTCCATCCACCTAATAAAATTTAAAAAGGACATTCAAATTATTCATGCTTGATTTTAAGTTGTAACGAAAAAAGTTAGCTGCAGTTGTATATAAAGTGTATAATATTAAAATATTGTTATAAAAATACCACATATAACTACCTGACACCGCTATTGCTTTTAAATAACTACCCCCGAGAGGTGGGTCTTAATTAACTTAAATACTACAAAATATAAAATACCACACATATAAATATCCTCACAAATATAATCATTGTTTGAAAATAAAATATCGATATAGCCTAAATAACATCTACACTAATGTAAAATGAGTACAATTAACCCTACAACCCGGTTATATAAAATAAATATAAATTATACTTGCAATTAAGATGGTGCTTACTTTTTTCAGACACGTGCAAGATTAAACAACTTAAAAATAGTTATGAGGAAGCTCAATCCTTAGGTTAGGGTCTTGAGCGCGGCGTATAATAGCAGGCCCGTTACATATAAAGCAGTATTCACCAAATGAATCAGTTTGCCCCGGAAAAGTGCTACCATGTAATTCATGACATTTTGACATTCGACGAAGTTTAGGGCTGAAAAAAAGCAATTCAGACAGCAGGAATTTGTACATTTCATTAAACTCGTCCTCTGCCAAAGAAAACCCGTGGTGTGTGGCATATTGAGCACCATTTGAGCGCTGCTTAAATTTACGCATTGAAAACTTTTTGTAGGGTTTGGTAACTGCAAGTCTAACATTTTCACTGACTGTGACTTCATGACCAAAAGGTTTCCCATTTGGTAAAGTATCAAATGGGAAAACAAACATTTCAGTCATTACTGAATTGAACTTTTTGAGGTTGTTGAGAAATAAAACCAAGTTGTTAAAGCTTAGTTTAAATGGTGAAATTGACCCGACCCAAAAGTTACCCCGAGTATATTTGTTCAAGTCCTCAAACACGCATTTAAGGGCCCCAGCCTGAAAAATCAATTTGGTCCCTATCTTTCGAAATTTTGGGGTTACCTCAGCTGATTCACGATCCATCTCAAGACCGAGATTATTCAATATTGCCTTGTAATCATATGCGCCAATTATTGCCCCGGATGCTACGGCTTCTGAGTCTTCTAATTCTGCATCACTTACGATTTCTTCAGGCTATAATGTGAGAAAAAAATAAGAGGGGGAAAAGTATAAGTAACAGCCTTTATATATTAATATTATAAAAATAGCTCTAGCATATATGTAAACGATCTTTTGTATAATATCATTTACCGATGGTAGGTCGTTATCAAACACATCCAGGTCGGGGAGCTCAGCAGTGTTTGCTTTTGCAGCTGCGGCATCGTCCGCATCGTCCGCATCAAACACGTCCAGGTCGGGGAGCTCAGCAGCGCTCGCTTTCTCAGCCTCAGCATCGGTCGCTTCCGCATCCTCAGCATCGCCCGCTTCCGCATCCTCTGAGGAAGAATCGATGATGCGCATTCTTTTCTTTTTGGTCGGGGTGACCGTCTTTTTAGTTTTCTTCATAACACACTTTCGTTTTTTCCTCTGACCACGCTCAAAACCCTCTTCTTCAGGTAGATGTTCGGCGGAGGTGGATGCGACTACCTCATTAACTGCAAAATTATCATCTGATAAAGCGTGACGTTTCTGAAAAAAGAAATAATATGATGAGTAAAATACATGAAAAAATAGGTGAGTATCTATAGGTTTTGCGCATTTCCGAACCGGAGTTACCGGCATACCGCACCTTTATACTTTCACATAGTGTGTGATGTCGGGCTTTTAAAGCGGGGTCATTTTCAAGGACATTATCCGAGACCTCATTATCCTCACTGCCACTGCTGTCAGTGAGTAAGATATGATCAGGCCAGCCAACAACCTCACCAATTATAGACTGTAATTATAAGGTTTAAAAATATTACCAAATTATCACAACCATTAAAAATGTTTAAAAGCGCCACAATACGGCGAGGCTGCTAAAATTACCGAATAATACACACCTTAAGTCGGCTGTTGTCACGCACAACGACCCCTTCGTCAATACCCTCTTGTAAAGGTGTGGGGAGTAGAGGCACACCCGCGTTTTCAAACTTCGGAGGTTGTAAAAGTAAGACGGGTCGGTATGGGACTCCTGCATTTAACTCGGCCTGTGGTAAAGGCGCTGCATGTTGAGATGCGCCTCCATCATTAACCTCCGCAGGCTGCAAAAGTGGTCGTGATTGAGACATGCGCGAGCTGTCAAGCTCGGCTGACGTTTCAACCTGTAAATTGAATATAAAATAATTTACAAATTAACTTTAATTGCGTCTGGTTACTATTTTACAACCTGCCGGTAGCGCAAAAGCTAATTTAACATACCCCATGTTCAACAGCTGCGAGGGGGACTGCCGGGTCTAGACTCACTCGACCGTCCGGTTGTAAAAGCCCCGCGCCACCTTCAGGGTGTAAAAGTGGCGTGCTTGGACAAGTTTGTACGTTCTTTGCTCCGACCATATCTAAACAAGTCAAGGTTTAAAACTACACCAGATGTTATGTAGAACGTTTAAAAGGTTAAAAACTACCGTAGCTTTGTGTATTAAACAAACTGTAAAAAATAAGCAGAGCTTTTACACTGAAGTTAAAATAACTTGTTTAACAGCCTAATCAGCTATGCGCGAAAATACCTCTAGGCATAATGTTAAAACGGGGTAATTAATAAATATTATCACATTTTAAAGACTAACCAAACGTTTTTCATTAGAATTGTCTTATACAGCTAGATCGCGTGATATATGTGCTACGCGAGTCGTTGTAGACGCGCCGTTAGGTATACAATAGAGCACCCTACACCACTTACTAGGTGTAAAATAAAGCATGTAAAAAGTGTAAGAGCAAAAAGTAAAAACACTTACTTAAGTTATGAAGATCCTGAAAGTGGTATTGGCAAGAGCTTACAGCTAAAGTCATGTCTGTAGAGCACAAGTAAAAGAGTGACAGTGTCAGACCTCTGGAGGATTCAGCTGAGAAGTGTGAATATGTCAATTTTCAAAAAGGGCTTTATACTCTACTAAGATAATTATTCAAAATACAACACCTTCAGACTGTTGAGCCATGCCTTAGGTTATGTTTAATGTTGGTCAGTCACAATACTAATCTCATTTTAATAACTATGGAATCAATTAAAACCTATTAAGAGATGCTGTTTTACATCTTTAAAACAGTTTGAGTTTGTTATAGCCAGTATTGTCACGGCTAATAGATATAAATGGGGTGTAATTAACCAGGTGAAAACTTTTGACATTTGCTAAACTAGCCTAAGGTGTACCTAATGAGGGTGTCAAAATCTCTAATAGATAACTGAAAAGAAATTTCTTCCTGAGGGGGCGAATTTGAAGGCTGAAATTCTAGACTGTTCAAGTATCTCACATGTAACCCCTTTAGGCTATAAAGTCTGCGCCACACATGGAGAATTCAAACTCCAGGTGTAAATACCGGTTATTCATCACGCACGGCCAGGTGTCGGTCAGACCTGTTCTCAAAAGCCGCAGGTATGTTTTTGTCAAGTTAAACAGTGTCTTAGAATATGCGTAGTAAATATACCCTTAAAATACAGTGTGTAATTATTCAATTACCAACTTTACAGTGACTTAGACAATCTAGTTTGTTATATAATTAGTGCCGAGGCGTATAGCGAGGTGTTATAATAATACCGCCGCTTTTAACCGGAGGTATAGACTTGAACAAAAATATTTATCACTGTATAAAGGAGATAAGCTATTATTCTTGCAGAAGTTGTAACCAAATAATATTAATAACGTCGTAAAATAACACCTTTGAAATAACATCATGATAAATCAGTTCAGCGCTTGCAAAATAAGATTATCCTTGTTTAACAGTTTATTAATGTACAGTTTGTTTTACTCAGCTGTACCTACCCTACATAAAGGTGTAACGAGTCTAGAAGACGGCGAACTAGCTTTAAAGCGCATGTAAAAATGTCTCAAGCTTTTACAGCAAGGTCGAGACCTGCCGACCCGTCCAATGTAAGTAAAAGTATTATTACACTTTTTACGAGTTGAAAAATACGGTCTGTGGACGCGCTCGTTTTATATTTGATATAATAATCTTCTCAGACTGCCTACCCCGGGTCAAGCGCGAGTGATGTGCGGGTATCAGAGAAGAGGTCGGGACAGGAGACTATCAGCAGAGGTGAAAATAGGTTAAAAAAACGGAAATACAACTATATAGCGGCGATAAAACGTGATGCCCCTGCTCCAAACCCTCTGGTAAGACACCTTTTACAGGTTATCACGATTCTACACGTTTATAAAAGCAGTAAAATAAGACTAAAAATCAGAGGCGGTTAAGCTATAACATCATGGTTTTTATTAAAATTAAGCACAATTAGAAAGCACCGTGAGGTTTTATTAATCACGCTGACACTATAACTATCTATGAAATACATAGTAACATGAACACGGCCTTAAACACTAGGCTTATTTAACAAATACTCGAAAAGCCGTGATGGCCGTACCCTAATTAAAATATCTTGATTATAGTCATTTAGACCCCCGCTTTTTAACACACAGTTCACATCTTACAGCTATTGACGCAATGTTGTGGTTTAACATAAAAATAAAAATGTCATATTAAGCATGAGCATTACGATGTTTAAGGCAAACACTAACCCTAAAACCACCATACACTTATCCAAATCGTCATGCAGTCTTTTGATAGCAGTTTTCAAAGAATCGCGACGAGAATCCATATCTACCGGGAATCTAAATGAACCAAGACGGGGGGTAAAATAATTAGGACGTCTTTGTAAAACAGATTCGTTTAATTCGTATGAAATGTCGCCAGATTCGTTCAGTGCGTTGTTTGAAACGTATGGTGGTGGAGCCTCCGAATCCGAATCATCCTGAATAAGTTCATTACGTCGGCAAATTGGGCAGTTAGGAGTATCGCAGATTTTAGCAGCCATTGTACCTGTAAAATATAAAAACACATGTTATTGGTATAAACATGGCGTATGTCGACGTTTTTGACATGTATACTTAAGGGGTGTACCCTCAACCCGCGGGTCTGTGTTTCAAAAATGGACTTATACAGTTCTTTAAGAAGTGTATTCTACAAACCTAATACTTGTCCAAGTCGAAGTTTGCTGTCGAGTTTACAATCACGTTGCCGTGGGTGAGAAAGTCTCTGTAAAACATAGCAAAAACACGTGTTATTTTATAAGCAAAATACCCCTATATTAACAGCTACTTATCAGTTTAAACACGCTTAAAACGCGTGTGCGGCTCTTTAAAAAGGTTAACAACTATTTAAAAACAGTTTGTTTGAGGTAAATACACGATTTTTACATACCTATTTGCGTCGATGCTAAATACGTCGTATTACACTGCTGACCACTCCCGCGCTTCAATAGATTCTTCGTTATTTCTAAGCTACTAACAACACTCTTCTTTATAGAATCGTAGTAATAGGGTTTACCCCCTAGTATCTATTTTATTCGCTAGATGGCGGTATCGCACGGTGCTGTGTGAGGAATTGGTTAATAACTTAATCGCTAGATGGCTGTACTGAAAAGTTACTACTAGACCACCAGTAGAAGTCAGTCAACATATGTAGTAGTACTAAGCGCTTGATACATACAGCTTTACAAGTCGAAAAAAGTCAATACGGGTTTTCAAGCACTATTTAATACACATTTTTAAGAAAACAGCAGTCTCGTCAAATACCGCCGTGGCTGCTTTTTTTTTAGATGTCAAATATTGTCAAGATGTTAATAGATAATAAGTAAGCACATATGTTGAAACAAAAATGCGTAGGGCATACCGCGCGGGGGGCCCCCCTTGTTAGTATTATTTACTCAGCCAAAGTGTTTAGACGGGTCTTGACATCTAGACAAAAAATGGAGATGGTATACAGAATGTTCAGATTGCATTCTTGATTTATCTACTTTGATTATTTCGCGGTATAGCTTTTGAGTAAGAGTCTACCCCGTTATTGTTATTCACCCCTTACACCCTCCACCTAGGGTATGGGTAATAATGAGCAAGAGTTTTGAAGGTTGTTATATTACAGACCTTACGCCTCATAGCATACACGCCAGCTTTTTCCCCGAATAACCGTTACAACAGCGCTATAATATTGATAAACTTTTTATTTGCAGGTTAAAAAAAAGATAAAACTGCTGGAAAAAGCAGTTGAAAACCCTGAAGCTCCTCGATCTGCACAGCCCTTCACCATAAAGCAAGTAAACCAGCGAAATTTTACTGATGGTATAACAAGTCGCTCGTACCATGTAAAATTTAAAAACGAGTATCTAGGTATACCAATCAGAAATGTTATAACAAGTGTTGAAAATTTGTTTGATCAGGTGATCGAAGATACTCGAGGTAAATTAACTGATGATGATATAGGCAGAATTTTGATAAGTCATGAGACTCTTGACAATGATATAGTTGTCCCATTGCAGCCACTAAAAACGCTTACTGGGGAAAATGTAATGTTGAAAATCGCCAACGTCTTAAACAGCAATCAAGCCCTTGCATTAGATTCAAGTTTTAAAATAGATATTGGGCTTGTAAGGTTGATGAAAGGTAAATCACGAAGGTTAATATATTGTGAAGAAGATAAAAAAATTAAAATGTCGATTACTCGAATTATAAACAACGATGATTGTTGCTTACAAAGAGCTATATCAGTAGCTTGGGCTAACTCCGTTATAATTCCAGATTCGAAATTTAAAGAAATTACAGCTAAAGAAAACACTTTGACATGTAAATACTCTAAATTAGACATTGTTAAAAAGCATTTTGTTACATCGAAAAGTTTTTGTAATGAAGTCAACAGACAATTTTATTACAAGAAAGGGGTTAAACATAGTAACCCCCTACAAAAGAAACTAATGCAGTTTCTCTGTGATAAGGCGGGTGTATCTAGCATAAGTCCTGCTACACTAGCAAATCTTTCACAGTTTGAGAAAATTTTGAACGTGAATATATGCATTATATCACGTCAAGAGGGTAACAAAATTATAACTGGGGTTGAAAAAGACTCTAGAAAAAAGATTTTTTTGTATCTGGATAAAGACCATTATGATGTTATAAACAATATTAACGGGTTTTTTAATAGAGCATTTTGTAATTCATGTCTTAAACCTTATAAAAAAGGGGGTGCTCATAGCTGCGAAAGCAGATGTTCAATATGCACATCAGATAATTGTGTTTATGATAAACGCAATTTGAAAAAGTGTAGAGATTGTAATTACACATGTCGGTCGGTTGCTTGCTACAAGCGTCATAAAGATAATAACCGATGCCAGCAGCATTCAAGATGTGGTGTGTGTAAGGTTAAATTCGATCTAAAAAAAAGACCTCAAGCTAAAACCGAGCATATATGCGGCGAATTTTTCTGCAAATCTTGTCAAAAGTATGTTTTAAAACCCCATTACTGCTACATTAGGCCCCTTCAACCTGACAAATCAGAGTTAAAGTGTCTCTTTTACGATTTTGAAAGTACTCAGGATCAAAAACATGTTTGTTCAGAAGGGTACAACCCTGTCTCGAGTACCGGGTGTGCAGGGTGTAAAAACAAGATAGTTCATTGTTTATCTTGTACATTATGTCAGAATTGTGGTCATGAATTATGTGGTAGATTTATTCATAAGCCTAACCTAGTTGTAGTGCATTCAGCTTGCGATCTCTGCTCAGAAAAAGAAGTTACTGATGAATCTAAATGCTATAATTGTGGAGGCCGTTGTTCAAAATGCTGGACTCTTAAAAAAGGGCAATTTATTAAAAAACCTTGCGACTCTTGTGGTTTTAGAAAGTATGTGTTTAAGGGGTCTGAAACTTTGACTGACTTCGGGAAATGGCTATTTTCGATAGCACACAAAAACTTTGCAGTATTTGCCCATGGAGGTAAAATTTATGATTCAGTTTTTCTCATGAATTACATGCTAGAAAACGGCTTAGCACCTAAAGTGACATATGCTGGAACTAAAATCATGTACATGGAAGAGCCCTCATTAGGTCTTCGATTTTTAGACAGTTTAAATTTCTTACCAATGAAATTAGCCCGATTACCTGCTACTTTTGGTATAGAAAATATTGAAAAAGGGTATTTCTGTCACATGTTTAACACCGCCGAAAATCAAGACTATGTAGGCCCATACCCGGCCCCTGAGGATTATGGTGTAGATTTTATGAGTCCTGAGGATCGCAGTAAGTTTTTTGAATGGTATGACAATTTACCAGATGGAGCTATTTTCGATATGCAGGAAGAAATATTAAAATACTGCAATGATGATGTATCAATATTAAGGAAAGCTATGCTAAAATTTCGGCAAATAGTTATTGATATAACTAGCAATTCAGCAGAGGTCTCAGATTCTGATGAAGACAATCTCAAGTCTTATGTAGACGCTTTTAATAGTGTTACTATGGCCGGGTTAGCCTATAAAATTTTCAGAACAAATTACTTACCTGAAACTTATACTGGTGATATAACCACTGAGAGTGGTGAGGTTAAAAACGTTACACTATCTAAAAAGCGGGGGAAATATTATTTTGACAATGTTGAAATACCTAAAAACGAAATTGATAATTTGCTATTTTTAAAAACACCTTTGGCGCTTTTATCTAACGAGCTTTATAATAACAAGGATCAATTTAGCAATATAGCAGTTAAATGGTTGGAATGGCTACGAAAAACGCAGCATTTAGATATACAACATGCCCTACGTCAAGGTGAAAAACGTATTAACATTAATGGACGCTTTTACCCGGTTGATGGTTTTGACAAGGCGACTAACACGTGCTATCAATTTCATGGCTGTAAATTTCATGGCTGTAAAGTATGTTTTAAAGACGACCGTGACAAACAGCTATTCCCGGGGTCTAGCGAGACGCTTAACACACGCTTTGTTGAAACTGTGAAAAGACGTGTTATGTTACTTAAGGCAGGGTACAAAGTTGAAGAAAAGTGGGAACATACTTTTAAACATGAAATAAGCCAGATTTCAAAACTAAAAGATTTCTGCGATCAAATGGATCGAGATAGTGATTTTTTCACAGAGCGTTTAAACCCCAGACATTGTTTATATGGTGGTCGTACCGATGCTTCAACCCTGTACAAAAAATGCAAACCAGGTCAAAGGATATTATATGCCGACTATGTCTCACTTTACCCTAATGTAATGACTGCTAAAGACTGTGTTTACCCTGTTGGTCACCCTCTCATTATAACTGGAAATTTTAAAAACTTAGAGGAATATTTCGGTTTAGCTAAAGTCAAAATACTACCTCCAGACACTCTTTACCACCCTGTTTTACCATATCGAGTAGGAAAGCATTTAAAATTTACTTTATGTGCAAAATGCGCAAAGGAGGAAATTAAAGATTTTTGTAAATGTGTTGATGATGAAAGAGCGTTAATTGGCTGTTGGTGTATACCTGAACTTCTTAAGGCTCTTGAGTGTGGCTACAAAATTTTAAATATTTACGAAGTTTGGCATTTCCCCACAACAACTGCAGATATGGAAGAATCATTATTTTCAGCATATATTGGTAAATTTATTCAGCTCAAAATTGAAGCTTCAGGTTGGCCTGAAAATGTAACTTCAGAAAATAAAAAACAAGAGTTTATTGATGAGTGTTTTAAAAATGAAGGCATTCATTTAGATAGGAGCAAAATCAATTACAACCCTGGGTTGCGAGCTATAAGTAAATTAGGAGCCAATTCCCTTTGGGGTAAAATATGTGAAAAACAAAAGTTGCGAAAATGTGAATTTATTAAAGTTTCGGAAGTGCATAAGTTTTACAACTTGCTAAACGATACAACAGTTGCTCTTACAAATTTTAACATTATTAATGATAAAGTTATTCAAGTTGAATATGAATATAATGATAGCTTTGCACCTGATACAAATAGTAATGTCATTATAGGCTGTTTTGTTACTACATATGGTCGTCTGAGACTGTACGAAATATTAGAAAAATATCAGGAAAACGTGCTTTATACCGACACAGATTCTGCAATAATACTACTTGATAATACTGTTGAAGAGCCTCGATTAGGATCCTGTTTAGGAGATCTTTCATCTGAAATATCTGCCAAACATGGTAGTTTTATTGACGAGTTAGTTGCTAGCGGACCAAAGAGCTATGCTTATAAAACATTAAACGGGTACCAAGTGTGTAAAATCAAGGGGTTTACTTTAAACACATACACTCGAGGTTTTTTGAATTTTGATGAATTAAAAAAAATGGTAACTGATAATCAAGAACATGAAACACGTGTACGTCTTCAAGATGAGATTAAACGTAATAAGAAGTATAACATGATATATAACAGACCTCAAGAAAAAATATATAAATTCGTGTATTTAAAACGCATTAACGTACCTGGAGGTTTTACTACAAGACCCTTTGGCTCAAAAAAAGTAAAATAATATGTGTAGATATATCTTGATGTCAAAAATGTATTTTTATTATCCAATTTATTAATGACAATGTTAACAGTATTCTTTAGTTTATTTTAACATTTATTTGTTACCAACTGCTAAAGCAGGGAATGATAGGGATTTAAATTTGACATTTCTGCTTCGATCAATTTCAATTATATCATCATACACACCATAGCATAACATAGTTATTGATTCAGGTAAAGGTTCTGCAAATTGTGCAGTTATTCGAGTACACCCATATTTAGGTGGGTTAATAAAATCATCAGATCTGTAGGAATTGATTGGTATACAATAGAGTGCATACCCTTCAGGGTAATCAAACCTATCTATATAATTTGAATTGTTTGTATTTAATGTACCATTACTTGTAAATAAACTTAGATATGACTCCATGTATAGCTTCTGTTTATAATTCGGTTGAAAAGGTGCTTTAGGGTAACTTACACCATCGACTTCAAAATTCAGATAATTTAAGTTCATATTTTTAAAATTAAACGGGTTCTTTAATTCAGTACCTAAATAAGCATCACTATCAACAAAAGCTATTATAATTTTGGTGGGTATTCTTGAACAAAAGACATCATCACAGGCCCACATACTCGACCCCTTAGAAATAGAAAAACTTTTAATTTCACTTTTCTTTATATAGTATTGAGCCGGAGATCTCTTTAAAGCTACATCATGAGCTAACACCACTTTTGGCGAAACTGTTACAGCGGCTATTTTAAATATAATATCTTGTATTATAGTTTTATATTTACCCCTTTCAGGAGCCATTAATAAAAACGCATCAGGGCTTGGAAATAATTTTATACGAATTCTAACATTATTTAAAAGCAGTCTCTCTTGGGAGCATAGATCTAAGAATAGAGGACCTAACATATCAACAGATTTTGAGTCTGTAGTGAATTCATAACGCCATTCTAAAGCTGTATTTTCAGCGGCTGTAGGATTGTTATCATCCATAAAACCCTTAGTGTCTTTGCAATATAGTATACTCTGTAACTGAGTTTCTTTGGTGTTTTGCTCAAAATTGGTAAGTATATCAAGCATTGCTTTAAAAGGGTAGTTTGTATTAACACCGTTTGTTACAACAACCTCTTGAAGTGATAATTCTACTTGTCTAAAAAGCGAATGTAAAGGCGCATTTATCCACGTTACAGGGTCTTTGTCATCTAAATCACTACCATCCATTTTAACTATTTTAGCTCTTACATAGAGTAACGATTTACTTAAATCATAATATGTCATACCTTGTGAAGGTATTGAAAATTCAACAACTGATTGATGGCTAACAGTATTTACTGGTCTATGATCTAACATATCTACTTTGTCTATACCAAGCTCAGTTGGTAGTGGTTGAAATAAAGCAATATTAGATAAAAATCCACCTTCTTCAAGACTTCCATCTTTAGTACGTCTTTCCAAGCCTATAGAGTCTTCATCTATTTTTGCCTTTTTCACAAGGGGTTCGTCCGTCGCCATTCTGCAACCTTATGTATTTTTCTTTTACAACAGCCTTTACAGTGTTCTTCAGATGCTCCCCGATTTCCTTTTCTCCCCTTTTTTCGCTGTGTCTATGTCTTCTTTCGATTTACGAGCTTTGTTAGATTGTTCCTTCAATGAGTCCCAGATAGTTGTACTAGCCCATTTATCAGATGTAGCACGGCGTTTTATACCCTTGCGTTTTCGTCTAGAGTCCGGTATTGCAGACTTCTTAGTCACTGGGTTTTTCCTTTTCTTTCTAGAACCACCTTGATGAGTCATAACTTTTACTGCCGGAGGGGGTTTTGGACTTGATGAGTCATCGGTTTTATCAGCTGATTTCAGCAATGACTCAGCCCGTATTACAGAATTTTGAGATGTTGCAACAACTTTTGGTTGGTCAGTTTTTACAGATGTAGAAACATTATCTTTAACAAAATCATGATTTTTTTAACTTTGGTTTTAGAAGCGCTTATACCGCTTGCAGTTTTAACTGGTAATACAAATTTACATTTTCCGTGAAAGCCTTTTGTCATTTTAATAAAGTGGTTATTCCATTTCATACTCATTTTTTTTGCTTAAAGTGTAAAGTTATTGATACTAAACTAACCAAATCAGATGGTTCTAATATTTCATTTGTCAAAGATACAGTTATATGCGATACAGTTGTTTTACACACTTTAACATAGTAAGGAGTTTTATAAACTCGGTTTACATATTCTTTAAACACAGGCACTCTTCTTAAAATTTGACGATATTGACCATATATATAAGTAGATTCACAGCAATCTAACATAAAACATAGAGCTACAGGAACAACTGATTTAAATAGAGGCTTAAAACTCACCTCTGTTAATGCTACTTTCCATTTACCACAATTCAAATCTAAATTACAATTAATAGTAAAACATACAGGTTTGTTAAAGGGATAAAATGTTAAACAATCTGCAGATGATATATGTAAATAGTGCTCCATCAAAACACACTGACAATACACTAACAACCTGATACAATAACAGGTGCTTTATAAACTATACTACAGCAACTGACCAATCAAATCGCTCTACTTAACTGTTTGTGTTTATAATAAAGATTCTTATTGGTATATTCAGTCATGAGCTTTTCTGTTTATACTTAGTCAACTCAGATTCACGAATAATGCTGTTGAATTTCTTAGGCCACCCATGCCATGCTATCTCTACATATTTAACACCCTTCTTGGTAAAAGCTTTAACCACACGGTCTATAAAATAGACACCTGAAGGATTATATTTGACACGTTGTAATTCCAATTCAGAAAATGTACCTGCAACTGGAGAGTTTAACTTATCTTTTAACCTGTACATATTCATACCCTCACGGTAAAAACGAGAAGCAACTGTAAATATTTCCTCAGTCCATTTGGAAGAATATTCACGTTGTTTTAGAGCTGTGCGAGTGTATGGTATTCTAACATCAGTGTTTAATGCATACTTAAAAGGCTTAAGCTTTAACTTTCCAGCATCTAGTTTAACATAATATGACTTATTCCGAGCACGTTTTAATATATATTGGTTAATTCGCACCTTTGTTTCATTTTGCTTATTAACAGATTTTGGGGGTTGACCTAGAGCAGAGTGTTTTTGAGCATTATAATTCGATACAAAATCTTGTAAAACATTAATCCAAACATGTTTCATAATATTCCTAAAATTACGCCACAACATTGATTTTAACGTCTTGATAACTCTTTCAACGTAATTAGCTTGAAGCTCATTATGAGTGACATACTGTTTTATGTTTAAAGGGTCTAAAACATTTTTAGTTATAATCTTGTTATATACATCATGCCCTGAATCACTGCGAATAGCTTTAGGTGTACGACCTTCTTTAAAAATCGATTCCAATGCTGTTGAAACTTCAAGACCGTATTTTGTTTTAAGAGGTCTTGCCCACAGATAACGACTAAAAATATCGATGCAGACTAAAATATACTTATACCCGTTGTTCAACGACTCATATTTAGAAAAATCTATTAAATCTATTTCAAATATATCGTCTATCCCCTTGACAGCCACCTCAGGTCTTAAAATATTTCCTACAAGCCTACGAGTTGTTGTATAAATATCATTACTACGAAGCCATTTTGCCAACATGTATTTTGATAGATTATATTTACCATCTTTTTTTATAGCATTGAAAAAACTCGTGACCCCTGTATAACTTCCTACCTTAGTAGAGTCAAAATAAATACTTTTTAAGTACTTGTTAACGGCTTTTGATATTTGCTTAACCATTTTATTTTTTTACTTATTCTATATTTTAGTAACTGATCCAAAAACTGTGTTCATCAGGAATATGCCAATCAATATCATCAGACAAACTGCTTTTGGCTATATCAATATCATCAGATAAAACTGAAATGTTATCATCACTATCTTCAACAGCTTTTTGATGATCATCATTGCCACATACATCTACACCGATGTCAGTGTTTGAACCCTCAGATTTTTGAGAGTCTCCTTCAGACTTAGTATTTAAGTTCTCTGAAAATTGTGACTCTTTATATGTGTCGCTAGGTGTAGCAGGTTTGCTTATATGTAAATGCGACTGAGCAATATTTTCAGGTAGGTTTTTAGCAATTTCCAACTTTTCAACTGGGGGTTGTACTTTAGCAGTTTCTAAGCTTACTTTTGCTGGGACTTTAGCCAGTTCCTCGGTTGACAGATTAATTTTTCTAAACTGCTTTGACATTATTACAGCAATTTCTATTACTTATTATTTTTTACAGTTCAATTATAAAATGTTTAAGTACACCGAAAAGCCTAATGACCAAATTCAGGTTGTTAATCAGAAAATTCTTTTTCAACGCTAACGAATCGTTAGCATTCCACAAATATTCAAATTTGGCCCTATATGCACGTATATCTTGAAAAGCAGTATGTTTATAAGCTATGTTTCGATGTATTAAATTACCTACTAGCTCTAAAATAACCTTTATCTCGATTAAGGTAGATGCTTCAAGAATTAACCTTAAGTGCTTTTTCTTAGTAACTGTGGTTAAATATTTAAGAAAATACCTGTTTGGTAAAACAATTTTATCCATACCTCTTTACAATCAAGGTGAACACTCTGCTCTGTACAGATGTATAGGGAGATCTCTCATTTATAGGTGCTCATAGCAACCAATTAAAATGCTTCTTACTAAAACTAGAACATTTACTATGACTACAATGACATACACATTGTTTAGGTTAACTATATACTTAGACTGAATATTTTGAAAACTGGTTAAAACTGGTTTTATTAAATTACAACCATATTAATAGACCAATTTAGATGGTCATCAAACAAATCATTACAGTAAATGTACAATTATTAGCATATTTTGACAATTAAGCACCTGACACCTGTTTGGCAATTAAACACCTGACACCTGTTTAAATGAATATGTATGTGCTACCCTGCAGGGGTCTTTGTTACTAGTTCTTAAAAATGCATTTAGTTTACATACCCTCCAGCAGTTAAAACAGCTGACACCTGGGGTACTGAATATATATTTATCTAAAAGTTAGCTTGTATAGCAATTTAACAACATAATTAATAGTGCAATTCTACCTAATTAAACACATTAGAATATATAATAAGACAATTATTTACTTCTAATAGAATCCTTTATTACATTTTTGTTTGATGTTACACTAAAACCTGTGACATGTCCACAGGGGTGAATTATTCATGAGCAAACTAAAAGGTGAGTTAAACATTAAATATTTTTAAACACTGTTTTCTGACACTTTTATAATTACACCTGATACACAATCATTTGCTCTCCAGGAAAGACATGTGACCTTAACCGGTAATTTTCATTGGTTACTGCATTGGTATCAACCAATAGATATGAATAGGGTACTTTAACAGCATCAGAATAAGCTTCAGTAAAGATTTTACCTTTCCCAGGATAGATCTTGTGACTCGGTCAGGCGTTGCGTCTCACGCGTTTTGGTAAGTCCCGGCGTATTACTACACCGCCGGTGATAAGGTGATGCAGGTGTGATTGGGTTTGGCGCCAAAGCGGCCATTGGCGTCATTAGCTCGAGTGGTTTTGGTCAGGCCGGACCACCGAGCGTGGCAGGGATCATATTGTTGTCTTTGGTCACATTCATGTAACCCTACATAACTGGAAGTTGTTGCATATGGTTCAGTTGAGGCACGATGGTATGTACACTTATTTCAGCCACTTATTCAGCCAGTTATTCACCTACATTATCCTGTGTTTGTGGTTGCTAAGCAACCTGAATGTAATTGGTAATTTCGTTGTAACGGGTAGCCTGTTGCCGGTCTATAGTTGCGGACCGAGCTAGTAGTATTTTGTGTTTTGCCTTTTGTCAGTAACTGTCATGGCGGCC
>JAXGGS010114757.1:0-19609 GCA_035585475.1 Armandia brevis | reverse complement strand
GACATCGAAAACAGAGCCGGACTATTCAATGGCTTCTAATGACAGACGTCTGCTGTTTCCAGCTGAACCTGCCAAGTATCGCTGAGATCAATATGTTAAATCGAAAGTCTGGTAAATGGTTAACAAGAGCAATTCTTGCAAGAACTACAGGTCAAACATCTTGGGTAGCAAATGTCAAAGTTGTTTGACCATTAAAGTCAAAGAAGATCAATCTGCGATGACGTTTTTTGATCTATCCGGATTTTCCGCATGATTTTATCCGATAAATATAGACACTGCTCAAATATGACCAATGATTGGATTTGGCGAAGAACACTTGCAGCCACAAAAACCAATTTAAGCAGCACAATTAATATCAGAGGGCTTGAGTGCGAGCGTTTATATTTCATAGTAATCGAGTATCATTAGTTACACATCTGTTCACGAAAACATGTTATAAAACATTAGCCCTTTGGAAGTAACAGCATCGGATTATTTGTTCACCTTTTTAACCTATGTTGCTTCATCCTCCATTCATATGATAGCAGAGAAGATGTGGATGTAGATGAACTGGCTCTCATATGAACGGCTAATAGCTCACGACTTCTTAGAAAGTTCTCCTGACTCGATACATCAATTCCACACAAACCTTACCACCAATCCGCAAGGACAGGTGAATCTTATCCTCGTATTAGCATTCGGCGCTCAAATCAATCTTTATCCATCTTTAGATTAATGTAAGAAAGGCTTTTGTTATTTTTGTGTTAAAACCTGTGTTGCTGGAATGGTACAAGCAGATGGTTTTCTATCGCATGGACTTGACAACATGTTATTTTCAAGCTTTTTATTTCCAGTAACTTAGAGAACAACTAATCATTTAACAGACAAATGCCTCGCACACAATCCAGATTTATGGTAATATGTAATCACTCTATGAGGCGACGGACACCTCAAGCAAGAGCACACTGCCAGTGCTATCTGATGAAGTGTTGTTATGTAGGTCTTAATTTCTTGCTTCGATGACAGGGTACAACATGACAGCTATTCCTGGATGGGTGACCATTTTAAGCTCTGGCGACGCGGCCCAATCGGTGAGACGGCCGACAGCTCAAACGAGAATGACATGTACAAATGAGATTCTGCGCATGCCCATGCTAATCGTCTTCCTGTTCGCGGTCTTCTGGTTCTTCACGTGCCAGGTGTATCAATTAGTTGTACTGACGTCACATCATAATCACACATGTCGTATCGTCATGGTTTTTTGTCAGCTGTTTGGTTAGAGCAACTCGGGTATAAATCCTATCATTCACTGCTTCATTAACGAAAGTTTCTATTCAAGACTCGATGTTGAAAATGTTTCTGGCGGCAGCGACGTAGTACTACGACTTACTTGGCCGGCATGCCGCCCATGACGTCATCAACGAACCACAACACTATGTACCGCCAGGCATCGATTAAAAATCCAAGTTTTCATCAACAACAAATGTGTCTATAAAATTTCAAAAATAGATTGAGTGGCGTTAAGTAGTGAATGAATTGATTTTAATTTAACATAAGCCATAAACACCAGTGCGGTCGAAGGAAATGGTGAGAAGTATCATGTAAGAAAAGGAAAAACTCTTTGCAGGTTTTTCTCTTGTACTTAATTCAAGGAGCCATGTCTGTCGTCAATATGGATTTGTCAGATAGGTTCTGACCCACAAAGTATAAACTTATCTCAAATAAATCGGTATCGCGCAATAATGCTGCTTTAGATAAACAACGAATGAGTGCATACTGCTTACAACCTTAATTACATACTGCTTTTCAAATGCTGCATATTGACCACGATTACGCTTCAATAGGAAAGAGATGTGAAACGTGGTTCAAGGTCACCGGTCAAAGACATTGCAGTTTCAGGAGCAACATTTTTTACTTCCTCATTGATTAAAGATATTTGATTGACATGAAATAAGGATCCATATTCCTATGAGCATGTTCAGGTTAAGAGACCGACACCTTTAATTCTCTCCATCAGACATAGATTTATCCTCATGCAATACTTTGATCTCATCCGACTCTGTGATTCAGGAATCCATGTACATGAAATACGTTCAGCATGAGATACTTGTTATCAAAACAACATTACCATAATACGCATGTAACTTTATCATAACCAATCACGTTTTTTGTATCTGTGCAACTCAGAATAACTTATCTTTTAAGTGCTCAATATATGGTTTATTCATCGGATATATATTTAGTTAGGAAACATCGATAATTCATGACGGTGAGATCGACACTTTTCAACCGAAAGTTTCGGTCGATCCTGTATCTAGGTAATTAAAATTAAAGTAGCTAGGTTGGTAAAAAAGATCTACATCCACACATTTCAGTGGTACGTGTAAAAAGATAGGGCATATGGGGGTTGTAACCATATGCACGGCGGTATCGATCCGGAAAAACTACAATATAATCGGGTAAATTAACATCGTCTGCAGTAGATCGTGCAGGTAAACATGGTTTCACGGGAATGTATGTGCACATGGTTTACTAGCACATACACGTATTCTCCAATCGTCTTGATCAAATGAGTAAACACCTCGGTCAATAAAGTAATCAGGCATGTAGGTCAATCACACTACAGCGGTTTGATCGTACGACTGATGTGTGTTTTAAGCTATATGTGCGATATTGAATTTAGTCTGTTAAGGTAAATGTGTGAGGTGGAGCCCGAGGATCAGGACTATTCAGTGATGTATGGTGTGACGTCATTTGCCGGGGAAGCCCCGACGAACGAATCAATGGTGCAGTGTAGGCTATAGTTTGTTGACAAACAGAGGTAAACTTTCATAAATATCATATTTAGGGCATATTGTGAACAATGAGCCTTGCTTTGATACACTGCATGTGGTTCGGAGCATGTAAACGTCTAAACCTGTAGTTGGAGATCATGTACACACTCTAGACCCCGCAGGATAGGGTGTGCTTTTCGCCCTAACAGAGTACCCTTTTTCTAAAAATGTTTGCTTTAGAATCGAGTACACGTATCCTTGGGGACCTCATTCTGGAAAACATTTTGAATTTGTCCTAAGGTAACTGCTATCATAGCCAGACTGTGGGTGTGTGTCTATTATTAAAGCCCCCTGCAATGTGTATTGTATTTTAGAATACATGCATGTATATATTGCTTAATATCATACTGTTAATGTCTAGCGTTAGATGTCTGTTTAATATTCTTCTACAGATGGCCTCTGTACCTGCTGCCTATTTCAAGCACATCACAGAGCTAGGCCATCTGTCAGATGTAGTCCGTGGGAAAAAAAGGGAAAGAACAGAGGCTGAAACTGATCAAGTCCTGGGAGGTCATAGAGGAAGTCTCCTCCATCGCTGTAGATGAGAAAAAGAGACTCATCTATGTAGGAAAGTGCGACCAGAAATCCATCCTTGTTTTCGCTTTTAATGGCAGACACGTGAAAACTTTTAATAGTGCCGGTTTAGAGCGACCTCCTAGATTAACATTAGATATCAATAGAGATCTGCTTATCTGTGGATCAGGAATATCTATGCGGTCTTATAATGAAGCTGGAACTTGTGATAGCTGTGTGGATAAGCTGGGATTAGATTATATATCTGATATTGCATATCAGGTGGACAAGGATAGATTTGTGATATCCGATGACACGAGTCAAAGCATTCACTTCTACAACCCGGTAACAGAGAAGATTGTCAGATTTGTACCTGTTGAGGAAGCAAGAACAACCGCCCACGGTGGGAGAAATATCTCAGTCGCCACCCCTAAAACATTGAATTATTCTCTCATTGCAACAGCTGATTGTGATAAAAGTCTGGTCAAACTTTATGATGGAGAGGAAACTTTATCAGAAGTTACGGGGGAGAGGGAACAGGATTTGGTTAAATGAATAAGATCGATGGGATTCGTTTCGATTATGAAGAATCCTGGTCAGTGATACGGATAACGATAGAATAATCCGGATATCTTCTGATGTTGTAGATGAAAACAAAGAGTGGGAAGTCTTGATGGATACCGCAGAACTTGGTGTAGGTCATCCCTGGGATACTGAAGTCACGTCAGACGGTTCTATTGTGCTATCTTCTTTTACAAATCCGGATACCGGACCATATTACATAACGACTTGGACAGGCTATTATTAACATTTAAAAATGCTTGTATTAGACATTGACCAATTTATTTAATTGCAAAATGCCGTGTTAACACATTCAGCACTTATATTCAGTATTTGAAGATCTTTTCAAATGATAGTATATTCATTTCCTAATTACCATGCAATATGCAACTGAACTTTAATTTGCTCAACTAAATCTGACTTTTTCAATTTTATTATATATGTAAGATGGGCCATCTGATTAATATTGTTCGTAATTGTTGTATCAACTAATGAAGTGCTCACAATCATACCAAGACATCTATGCCTCATGTATGTGACATCCGACGATAAAAAAACTCTCAAATGTAATACAAAACAGTTGTTATTATTAATTGAGTACTGTTATGTGTGCAGTTGAAGCCCGAATTCTAAACGAATGTGATCCGATAGGGTAGATCCGGGGCGTGGTGTATTAGCTTTTTCAACACATTTATCATCATCCATAGCAAATCACCCGTACTTGCACCATGCCATACAAGTCTATGCGGATATCATTTCTAAAATTCATCATTTAATAGTTGAGGAATTTGAATCTATTGACAAAGTGTGGTTTTGTTAGACTTCTTTAATAGCTACATGCATGCAGCATTTAGTATAGTTCGATCAAAATAAAATGATAGTACAAATACCACTAGAGAAACAGCTTAGAATATATTTTCATTCTGAGTTGAACATCTAGTGTCACCAGGAAAAAGACAATAAACATCAATATAGATATACAAGTTTAGTACACAATTTAAGACTAACTCAAAGTTTAGCTTCTATCAATTTCATCCTGTTTTTAAGATTATTAACCGCCATGATCAAAACTGATGCAGAAGACAAAGCTGCACAGCATGGAATCCATATCCAAGCGACTTGGAATGCTATGTTTAGATCTATGGCGGTCTGAACGGAGCCTAGTATCGCGAATGCAATGATGGGAGCATGAAATAGTATGGGAAAGAAACCTCTGAGCATTATCACTTTGTATACGCCCTGTACAGTCTTACGAGAGGTCGACCTTTTACCTTGGAGTAATTCGAGTTCCTTTTTTGACTTATGGACTGATGAGATTATTCGCCAACCTGTTGAGTAATTCATCACTGCACAAATGAGAGACGAGCACACAAATATCATTATTAATACCTTATTGATCACGTTTTCTGCAGTAACGATTAGGAAAATGGAGCAGACTTGATTCAGCTGTGGATAATATCCCCTGACATAGGTGACTATATAGCATATTGTGACTGGAATAACTAAAAAACCTAATATAATTACGACGATTTTAGTCGAATTTTGTTGATGCCGTAGTACCTTTAAGATATCATTTTCATAAATGACACCCACAGCATACAAATTAAGGGTCATAAATGGACATATCAAGTACAGCCCGGTGTATTGCAAGTAAGCATATAGGGCACATAGCATATGCTTGGTTCCTCCATACTCTTGAATAGTATACAGAGGGTACAGATACTCGTTCAGAAGGGTAAGAGAAGGTGATATGCACACCACCGAAACTGACACACTAACTATTTTATCCGTAGGTAGTAAAGACTTGTTTTTCCAGAATATTGCTAGAAATGTGAACACACCACTAAGGATTGCGGAACAGCAAGTATAGCTTCCAATAGGTAGGTGGCTGAAAATTAATTTCAGAGGACAGACTACAGGCATGTCCATTCTCAGTTTGGGATCCAATGGTTTGCCTGATTTTGATACCAGAAGAAGAGGTACCTGTGACACATTAGACAAACATTTAGCATAGCAACAGACCGATCGATGTTCTGTGATAGCAAACATTGAGCCCTGCAGTTTGATATACTCGAATGGATTTCGCGTCAATGTGACGGTCAGGTTTTTTAACATAGGAGAAATCACATTGGTTATATCTAACCTTCTTAGTTGATTTCCTGACAAGTCGATGAAAGCTAGACGAGGAACGAGTTTTATAGCATGTCTACCAATATTTACCAAAGATGCATTTATGAAGACGAGTTTTGTGATCTTAGGAAGATTAAAAAACGCCCGTGAGAGTATTGAGCTTATTTTGCATCGATCAAAGCGAACCACCAAAACATATCGTAGATTCGCGATTGAAACCTTTTCAATGGACACAATATTAGTTTGTTCAAACTCAATAAACACCAAATTAGATGCATTTATAAAAATATTGGATTTAAGTGAAGATATATCGGACTTGAACACCCTAATCTTGACCAATGTTAGTCCGTTTTGAAACGTCGGAATAGATTTACCTAAGTAGCTTAATTGCAAATGCTTAGTGTAACTCAAATCCATGCGAGATGTATCCCCTACACATGATATGTGATAGTAAAAACACTGACACCCTTCTGGGCAAGTAGGAAAATTGCAAAGCAACTCATCCTCTTCATATAGCCGACAATCAGGGGTGCCATCACACACCTGTTCTTGTGTAATGCACGTGCCATTCTCACACCTAAACATAAAAGGACAGCTCAATAAATCAATACTGCATTCTTTTTCATCTTCACCATTTGGGCAATCAGTCACCTCATCACATACCCTCGAAACAGGTAAACAATAAGAACCGGGACACATGAACATCATGGAGCAAACAAGTGAGCCACAACCTAATAAATGTCTACCATTTCTGCAGGGTGACATTTGTCCGTAAATGTCAAGCTCATAATGACATAGTTTTGCTAGGTGGAAACAATGGGGATGACCAGGCGAGCATGGAATGTGATTTTCTAATTCACATGGCTCAGCAGATGCTAACAGGTGAATGTTGAACATTGTTTCCTCATCTTCGGATCTGATAGCACTTATTATACAGTCTGGTATTCCATCGTTTACCCATTCGTTAGGAATGCAAATGCCAGATTGATTACAAAGAAAGTCTCTCGAGCAACGTGAGGCTGGCTCAGCTTTTCTATAAGGTGTGTTTGGTGTAAAAGTATGGAGCTCCAAATGAGAAGTCAATGCTTCTGGGGGACAATCTCTCTCGTCCTCGTTATCGGCACAATCTATGAACTTATCACAGAATTGATGCCATTGTATATTTTGATCTACACATTTGAAAAAAAAAGAATAATCGGGTTCCATATCATTCGAAATTCCATCTACTTGATCAATATTTTGTGAATCATTCATGTCAAAGAAGATTATGGATTTGCAGGACATGTCCGTGCGCAAGAAGTGTTGTGCTTTACAACTGAGTTTCTGTTTTAAGCTATCTTTAACTTCGAGAAATATTGTTCCCTGCAAGCAAGAGGAGCATGATTCAGATGAACAATTGATTTTGTAAATCTTGGTGCTATCTTTGATGACCATTTTGCAATAGCCTAATTTCTCAATCAACTGGATGACTGGTTGAAGGGATGTGTGCATGCCATGTGAATCATGAATTGAATGAGGAGTAGTATCTAGTCTGGACTTGTGCAGAGTCACACATTTATCGGGGAGACAAAATGCGTTCATGCCACAATTGTGCTGAGGCACAACAAGTTTCCCGTTTGATTTTGAAATAGCACAGTCTGCCCAGTGAGGTGCACTGAAGATGAATGGTTTCCTTGCAAGTACTTGATGACATAGCTCTAGGCTTGAAAACGTGGCATTCGTCAATAGTTGAATGTGTAATTTAAAACGTTGTTCATCATGTAAAGTAATCATATTGTCCGAGGCAAGACTCGATCCGGATTCACAAAAGTGAGAGCCAAACATTGTACGAAAGTTATTCCATAATGATTGAACATATATGACCGCTGAAAGATTATGGTCATTTTCAACTATGTTTTTAC
The DNA here is from genome assembly GCA_035585475.1 of Armandia brevis. Classification (NCBI taxonomy): domain Eukaryota; kingdom Metazoa; phylum Annelida; class Polychaeta; family Opheliidae; genus Armandia; species Armandia brevis. The sequence goes on along the minus strand of JAXGGS010114757.1, from coordinate 11,691 downwards.
CGCTATAAACAGAACATATTTGTATAGAGGTTAAATGTTGAGTATCACAGGGCACAACTGTCCAGATAAACAATGCAGAAGTATGTGTCCGAATTGGATTAAGGTATAAAATAACACAATTTCGGTTTTCAGCGGTCTGATTTGCATTAATATTTTCAATTTGGTGTTTGTATCTACTGTAGGCATGTCGAGTTTCCTCAGTAAGCAAACTGTCGAACACTTTATAAAGTGTCTGATGATTCAAACTGATAGAGCTGCTGAAGTATTTTGTAGACGGTCTCTGCAGTGTCTGAAGGTTTAATCAAATAATAGGTCAATGTGCTATTAAAATTAACTATTAGCAAATCAGGGTAAACATAATTATAGGTCAGTTCATATATGCCAAACATAGCTAACATATATGAAGATCTGCGGACATACGTACCATGTTTATGAAAACTCCTGTATATGGGTAAAATCGCAACGGACTTGGCATCGGTTGCAGGTTGGAGTCGAATCGTGACCCCATCAGTAATTCATTCACCAAACTTAATTGATCTGGAGAATCAATGGTAAATAACCTTCCTCCGATGGATGCACACGTGCTAGCGGCTTCACTCCAACTGATCCACTGGTATTTGTACAATACATAATGTACAATTCTAATGGCTCGTCTAACTTTATGTTTGACCATTAATAGGTGGCTGTGACTTATTGTTTGAATTGGGATCAACGGATTTAATGAAATATGTATTCGTGCACTCGGTATCCGTTTGATTAAGATAGTTCGTAAATGGTAAATATTAGTAAGAGGAATTGTCAAGCGATTCCCAGCATTAAGAACCCCGGCAGGAATTATATATTCCCATCGATTCTCTTTGAATCCACCATTCTTGTGAAGCTCAGTCAAATGTGAAACATGGTGAATATGTATAATGAGATCGTCTGTTTGTGTCGGATCAAGGGCTGAAAATGTCAGCTCAGTGAAATGTTCAGCAGCAAATTTGTAATATGTCCATTTGTTAGTTTCGGATAGATATGTAGAGGGCACTATCATAAACGATTTTAATTGGTAATATTTTCGTGAGGAAGCAGTATCAGAAAGTGTTTTCATATTAATTGATACATGTAATGAATAATGTGAGGTCAGAGGACCAAAGAATCGCAAAAGTTGTTGATAAGTATCGTTTTTGCTGGTGATAGAAAATGGTTTAATATCTAATATTCGAGTGATCACCATGATTGAACAGATGGGGTTCAATGTCACCCAATTAGATCGGCTTGCTGTATTTAAGGTATCATGAGTACAATATGGCATATATTTTGTACTGAAAGTCGTTTTAATTTCATTGAAGATCACATTTGCTGAATTGAATTCGAGAGGAAATGTCAACCGCAGGGAGCATGTGTGTCCATGTTTAGCATTATGATGCATTAAGACCGGTAAAATCTGCATTCTTGCACATCTAACTCCAAAATGCATCATGAAATTGTTAACTACGCTGCCTGCTTTCACTTTGATACAAGCATAATAGTTTTCTGCTCTGTAAAATAATTTATGTTTAGTACCTCGAGAGCACTGCCAAGCAAAGTAAGATTGCGTGTTCACTTGTCCTCCTTCTTTAAGATAACCGGGTTGAGGCTCATTTAAAAATACCTTTCCCGAAACAGATGTTCTCTTATCGTAGAAGTGGTCAAAAGCAATAGATGGCGAACCAATGGCATTTAATTGTCCGCAGTAAGCATGAACTGTTAGACACGGAGTTGATTCGACTTTTATTTGGAATCTGAATGAGTAAGATTGGTCATATGTGTAGCTGAAAATATGCACTCTTCGATATCTTGAATAATACGAGTCCGGCATTACGATGGAGGAGTTCATATTGATCTGGTAATAAGTTTTGCATATATATACATGAGGTTTCATGAGAAAATCTCTTGGCATTGTTTGTGCCCAATCCATGTTTTCCTTCTCACTGATATACAACCCCCAATACATGCAATCATCACTAGTGGGTCCTTTTCCATCAATCAGGTGTATTTCTAGTTTTAAGTATGGATTTGGAAGGACAGAACTAACAAATGTAATCTTATTCCAAAAGAATGAACCTGCGCGTATCATTGAATCCGAATTTAGAGAAATTGTAACACCTGAAGTGGGGACTTCATGCAACTGCTGGGTTTGCTGAAATGTAATATTACTGAAGAAAATCAATACATCCCATACACCTCTGTGTGATTTTGATAGATCTGAAAATACCAAATTCAAAATGAATCCGACAGAGGTTATGGTTAAGTATTTATGCAAATGTGGGGTAAGGTAGCTGCTCAGGGGAGGACATTTGAAAGTATCCATTTTTGATTGTCCTACTACCAGGCATTTTGGAAATCTAGTTGATGGGCCATCATGGCAACTGCACAAATTCAGCACCTCATGGTTATGAAATACTGCTTCTATAGTGTATGAGGGTTTGGTCTTTATCACGACATTTATCTTCCGCTCCGTTATGAACTTGCTAGGGGTTAATACTTTCAGAAAATACCCTCTACAGGGACTGAAGGTAAGCGTTCTTGTTCCTTCTACATACTCATAATATGTTTGGCTAGATCTGTGAATTTTTACCATTGATCCTCCCCAATCTGCATTCTCACTGTGAACGTGAACATACGTATTGAGATTTTGATAATATGAATTGCTTTTGATCACCTGATATTTTATTCTGAAGTCCGTGTTCAAGTACATATATCTTCTGTGTAATGTTTTGTAGATCAGCAACATTCGATCAGACGAAAATATAAGATCCACGTTCCTCTTCCTTCCGCAAGTAAAGAAATTATCAACGACGGAATTATTCTGAAAATCTTCAAAGTGTAACTGCTCTGCTTGACAGTTGTACAGTGACTCACTGAGGTTCAGCTCAATTATTGTGAAATTAATATTAGTTCCCCCATGGGTGACCACTATCCATGAGGTCAGTGAGTGTCCCAGATTTTCTGTGTCGGACCTGTAATTTATACAGCCACAAGGAGAAAAGCTCTGAGTGGAGGCTATTGGTATATGATCCAAACAATGTGCGTACTTATTATACAATGCATATCGACATTTTACTAGACTCTCAAACATATTCACAGAGGGGTTCATATGATATAACATGCTATCTATATAGCCCAAGTGATATTGTTTGCCATGAGTTCTTAGAAAGCAAAGCAATAAAACGCAATATCGATATGAAATCATGATTTCCTCATACACTCTTAGATAGATGAAAGAATATTCTACGACCACGGTAGACTAGCTATACCCATTACAATTTGAACGATGGGCACAATATGATCAGCAACCGACAATCTAGAACCTGCAACTAAATGCTCTGCTTGATAGCAAAATACATTTTTTAAACATGGAGATGGAAGTATATCATTATTAGAATATTTTCCTAGTTTTTCAGATCTCATTTCTTTAATTCAACGTCAATGGCAAACAATTTTGAGTATTCATTTATATGATACCTCAAATAGAAAATTATTCCTTAGTTAAAATTGTAAAACAATAGTTTAGACTGCAGTATCATCTTGTTTTACCAGAATAGGAAACAACATTCTTAAAGGTCAATAAACTACTAGAAATTGGCTTCATGGATTTCTTTAGTCTAATTCGTTGCAGATAATGCAAAGTTTTCTTAGTATTATTTTGAAATGTTTAATTTGGTTATTTAGGATTTTATATTTTTATAGTATATTGTTAGATAACAGATAATTAAGAATATTCATACTTGGAAGTCATACGTGTCAAAAGCTTTACTATATATGGCTCGGTAAGCCTACTAGCAAACAACACTAATGTAAGAGGATATGTTGTTGGTTTGCTAAGCCTGTTGTTCAAAAATTTTGAAATGCTATATTACCCTAATGCTACAATTACATTGAAGTCATTGTTTTACACACACAAAATTCAATTAAATTTGTCGCGCCTGTCGCACCCCTGCATCCCTGGTAAAACGCCAAAATGGACATGACGTCTCGGACCGAAATATAAGCCTGAGAACGATTGATTAATTGTATGCAGCCTTATCAATCCAATACTATACAGAAATGTTCCAGCGGCATATCTATGTATAATATGTACCAATGTTATTTAAGATGTAAAGATGATATGTTTTAATTGGCACATACAGGCTTTTTTGTAATATCTAATCAAATTCGACATAAAGGGAAACCCGTCATGCAAAACAAATTACTGCGTAGTAACTTGGGTCTACATCGCTGTGTTTGTCGGAGAAGCTGTATGCTTGGATGCACATGACAAGGTTCACAGATAAGTTTACTTTAAAAACTATGGTTTTAAACTACAACACCCTTACTCGTACAGCAGGGTTGCACAGCCTATAAATAAAGTGTCTCATACCAGCTGCGCCATATTGAATCTAACTTGTTATAAACAGGAACGTAAAGGATAAAGGTATTGTTTACCTCTTTTGAACTTATAAAAACGAATAAGAAGCAAATAATTTGGTCCTTATTCTAACATACCAGTACAAGTAATTATGGACATGTAAATGATGGTCATAAATTGTATTCAGTGAATACTTATGAATAAGTGACATGTTCTACGTTTGCTTGCTACTGGCATAATATCGTTTTAGCTTTTCTACCTTAGCAATAGCTAATTGTAACTGTAACCATCAAGCACTTTACGGATCATAGTGAATTATTCCATGTTCATTTAACAGTCATGTATACTCCAACATAAGTAGATATTCGTGAAGCACTGAAGCCAATATTTTGTTAAATAACTTCACGCTTTGAAATGAATAACGTCTATGGGGTTATAAAAAACAGTTGGTAGGATTAGGGCTAAACAAACGTTTGAGATTCACCTGCACTTTTTCTCATTGAAACCTGCCAGCACAAGCGCATTAAAGTATCAGGAAGTCATTATTTCAGTGTCGTATGTAAGATAACTGAGCACAAGCTCTTAGTACTTAGCACTTGACTTTTATAAATTGTAACACAATTCTATATTTGTCCAGAATAAAACATGGTATAATCTGGTAGGAGTATTCATAACATCTATCCGTCCATATTTTCCTGCCACCTTGGAATACAAACATTAATGTGTACATGTTGGTATATCAAAAATGCATACACAAAACATGACTATGGTATTACAAATTGCTATTCTTCTACAGATGGCCTCTATTTCCGCTGCTATTGGCGAAGAAGTATGTGATATTTGTTTCGAGGTGCTGACAAATCAGCGAGTTTTAGATTGTGATCACGTTTTCTGTCTGAATTGCCTGGAGAAGTTGGAATGCTGCAAGAAAATAGAATGTCCTTTCTGTAAATGCATCACAAGGATACCTCTGGGTATGCAGGTCAAACATCTGTCTAAGGTGGTTCGTGGGAAAACAAGAGAAAAACAAGCGCTGAAAATGATCAAATGTTGGAAAGTCAAGGAGCAAATCACTTCCATTGCTGTAGATGATGACAAGAAACTGGTTTATGCTGGACAATGGCCGAGTGCATCCGTACTAGTTTACTCCTTTAATGGCAGACTCCTGGATACTATCAGTGGCTCAGATTTACACCGCCCTCCAAGAATAACATTTGATACCAAACGAGATCTGCTAGTTCGCGGCTCAGGAGTATCCTTGAGATCATACAACGAGATAGGAACTCGTATCGATTCAGCAGATAAAATAGTATTGAATGATATAAACTGTATTGCCTATCAGGTGGACAAGGATAGATATGTGATAGGTGATCATATAACTCACAACATTCACTTCTACGTGCCAGCTATAGGAAAGGTCGTCCGATCTATACCTGCTGAGGAAGCAAGAACTGTCGCACGTGGCGGGGGTAGAAATGTCTTAGTTTCTACCCCTAAAACATCAGATTATTCTCTGATTGCTACAGCTGATTCAGAGAAAAGTTTGGTGAAACTTTATGACGGAGCAGGCAATTTCACAAGAAGCTATGGAGGAGTGGGGTCTGGGTTCGGTAAAATGAACAGGATAGACGGAATATGTTTCGATTTTGAAGGACGAATCTTGGTCAGTGATAGAGAGAACCAGAGAATAATCCGGATATCTCCTGATGCTGTAGATGAACGTAAAGAATGGGAAGTCGTCATGAATACTGAGAAACTTGGTGTGGGACATCTAAGAGCAATCGATGTCACATCAGATGGTTTTATTGTGATGTCGTCTTTCACAGATCCCAGTAATGGACCATTTTACCTAACAATTCTGGGAGGCTATCAGTAACAATGCAGGTCAGGGCTCAGATACCCATACATCAATATAGTAGCCATATGCACCAGCCTCTGCAACGCTTTGTTTTTATAGCTATGCCATCAGGTTCAACAATTTGCATATTTACCGATAACACTTGATGTATCCATATCATGTTTGCCACTTTCTGTCAATTATATGTATCCACATGTATTTACTGAATTGGCTACAAAGCAATTGAATGATAGTATTGTATATAATAATAATAACATATATTACTTGATAATAGTTAGCTTCTTAACCATAATATACTTTATAAACCATGGAACCATCAATTATATTCTGATTTGTAAGCAGAGTTATTCTTAAGCGTCTGGCATTTTAGTGTTTTAAGATTGAGTCCATGTATTACATTATTCTCTTGTGTAAAGTTTAAATAAAAAGCTATTTCAAATTATGATGCTATATTATTTTTCAATTTTATAATTCATTTGAAACAGCCTGCAAAGGTATAATGTACAACAGATAGAATTCATGTCAGAAAAGGAGTCGAAAACAAAATGCGGTATCACTCGTTCCGTTGTGAATCTGTGCTGAAATCTTGAAAACCGGACCCTATCCGCCAGTGCTACTCATACTCTTGGCCTGGATATGTTATCCTTTATCTACTCTTCAGTTGGTAATAAGAGAATTATCACAGTTTGATGCATTGAGAGTTTGAACTTTGATCGACAGATTCACTGGGCCTATATATCAGTGACCCAAATATTCTAACTACTATTATAATTGCTGTCGCTATTACACCTGATGAAAACATATCAGTTGTCATACCATCATACCATGTTTTTTATAAGGTTGCCACCTACTTAATCCCGAATAGATATTTTTTATCACAGTAATCAAGTGCGGTCTTGTATATCCAGATCTGCACAATGGCGCTATTCGGCTAATCCGCACCAATGACATATTAACACGAGTAATTCAGCGACGAGGTACGACTACCATGAAATACCTGTTGACCGTGACCTGATAGTTCCGACCGAGATACATTTGGGAATTTCGTTGAGTGGCGCAATATGAATGGGTATAAAGATGGTGCGCTTCCATTTGTGCGGCACTGGGTAGTTGACCCACAACTTGTAAATACTACGTACGAAATGTACTGAATAAACACGGGAAAATCGAGTTGTTATATGTGAGTTGACGAAAGCCCAGATACTACAGCAGTATTAAAACTGGATCTTGCAATGCTCACGCTAATGATCGTTTATTTTTGAGAGATAATAATCCCCTGGGAGAATGCAAAAGTAACGCCCTAACTTTATCAATGCCTCTCGCCAGGGTGTCTGATCGCTGCATGTGAAGCTTCTCACTCGGGGATTACAATACTCTCAATCTAAACCATCCTCGAAGTTTGCAATCCTGGTTTAATTACCGACGAATTACGGGGAATTCTAAACTAATGACAGGTGTAATTAATGAAGATTTAACTCGTATTGGATTGCAATGCGTATCAAGTCATGAAAACAAAGTAACCACTCATGCGCAAGAGTATTAACATGCGATGTTAATAGTTCAAGGCAACATTTGGTTCAACTGTCTTCATGCATGTCTACTCCTGTCGACACTCAATCAATCAAACATGTACTTCAGATAAACACATGTTTCTTGAGTTTAGCATACATCACCCTGATAATGACAGTAGTTAGATCATATTATTGAATTGTATGACTCGTCGTGTCAGTTTTAATCTTACCTGTAAAAGTAGCTTTGAAAAGGATAAAGGTAATTTAACGTTGCTTTCCTTTTAAATGTTAATTCTTCAAACACATATGAATAACACACTTCTAGCGACGACTAAACATGTGTACAGTATTAAATTAGCTAGCGAGCCCGTGACTGTATATATATATATGTATCATAAACGCATGTACCCGCATTATTACAAATTGTAACATCACTTGCTTTTCTCTGCAGATGGCTTCTGTTTCTGCTGCTGCTACAGTAAAAGAATGTGATATTTGCTGCACGTTGCTAAATAATCCACGAGTATTAGATTGTGATCACGTTTTCTGTTGTGATTGTCTGGAGAAGTTGGAGAGAAAAAACCGAATAGAATGTCCCATCTGTAAACACATCACAGAGATACCTCTGGGTATGCAGGTCAAACATCTGTCGAACGTTGTTCGTGGGGAAAACAAAGAAAAGTCTAGGAATGGCAGACCCAAACAAGAAATGAAAATGATTAATTCGTGGGGGGTCAAGGAGCAAATCAGCTCGATTGTTGTAGATGAGGGTCATAACCTGATCTATGTGGGACAGTACGACAGCAAATCTATACTGGTTTACACCTTTACCGGCAGACAAGTGGATACTATCAATGGTTCAGGATTAGAGCGAGCGCCAAGATTGACATTTGATACTAAGCGAGATTTGCTGGTCTGTGGGTCAGGAGTTTCTTTACGGTCATACAACGGGACAGGCACTTGTGTTGGATTTGTAGAAAAGCTTGCAGTAGAGTACATTTCTGCCATTGCGTATCTGGCTTGCAAAGATAGATATGTGATACCCGATAGAGGATCACAACGAGTTCACTTTTATGATCCCGTTGCCGAGAAAGTAACACGTTCAATCCATGCTGAGGAAGCCAGACTTGCCACCAGTGGCGGGAGAAATGTGTCAGTCGCTACCCCTAGATCAGCAGAATATTCTCTGGTTGCTACAGCGGATCGTGACAAGAGTCTTGTAAAACTTTATGATGGAGAAGGAAACTTTATCAGAAGTTACGACGCACAGGGAACCAGGCTTGATAAAATGAGTTCGATTTATGGAGTGTGTTTTGATTATGAAGGAAGAATCCTGGTTTGTGATTCGGATAATCAGAGAATAATCCGGATATCTCCTGATGCTGAAGATAAACAGAAAGTGTTGGAGGTTATCATCAATACGGAGGACTATGGATATCCACGATTTTTAGAGGTCACATCGGATGGTTTTATTGTGTTGGCATCTTACAACAATCCTTTTCAGATAACGATTCTGGGAGTATATCAGTAGAAAATACATTTGGTTTAAGTTAATTATTATATGTCTTGCATTCGTAGGAACACTTAGTGAACAGCGCCCGCCATATATTACGACAATACATTTCGTTATAACATGCCGATGTTCGCATTTATTCACCTCTCTGTATACTTGTATCGGTCGATGTACACTTCAGCCTGTTCACCTTTATATCACACAATGATATGGGAAGCCTCGAATAAAGCACGTCGTCTGTCATTTATCACGACAATACAATGTAGATAACGGTTGTACTGATGCAACTGCATTTCGATGAATATAGATTGAATATTAATAGCTACTTACTTACTGAAGGGTTTGAAAGACGATTGACACTTATAGTCTATATATCAGTTAAATAAATGTCTTAAGTGCCTATTTTTCTGCTTAATTGAGTACATGTACGTCCCCCATAACACATTTGAATTTGTATCGATTTAATATTGACGATGGTTTTAGATCATTGATAATCAATAAAATAAAACAAACCTCCACCATGATCTATTCAGATAATAATTAGCGTCTGATTAACCTACCTGAATAAATATAAAACAAGGGGTTCTGGTCACCTCGTATTTGTTCAAGAGCGAACAGTCATGTATTTGTATAATTTATATATTGAATACACGTTCATATTGATGTAGAAAAAGTACAATATAATTCCATGCATATATGATGATGACTTATCAGTAAATAAACACCTCTTATTGACACTTTCTTTGAGTGATCGATGATCAACGAGTCCATTAGGGCCGTCCCTCAGCAAACTTTGCTATTAACCCGTGTGCGCAACCGTATACACGAGTATAGTAGGGTGATCATATTAGTTTAAAGTGTTTCTTTACCCCGCCATCTTGAATTTTACCTCTGACGAACTGTATAGAAACGTGAGAGAAGAAAGGTAATCATTGTAATTTTCAAGTTATGATACCGCCGATATTTCTTTTCTATCACTTGTATTCAGTGATTGAGCTTATAGCAATTAACGCACCAGTTATTCCGTACATGTGCGTATAATCTTAACATCGATATAAGATCAATAACTTTCACTATCATTATCTAATAATTCAATCGTACAATCAACATCTAGTATATCATGAGCAAATCGATTATCAAATCGAACATGAGCTTCTGAAAATAAAAGTATTTTCCTTCTACAGAGGGCGGCTTATCCTGTCTCCGCTGCTGTTGGCATGGAAGAATGCGACGTTTGCCGCGAATTGCTGAAGGATCCACGAGTGTTGGATTGCGATCATGTGTTCTGCCTGAGCTGTCTAGAAAGGTTAGAAAAGACCAAGAGGATATCCTGTCCGAAATGTAGACAAACTACAGAAATTCCTGTTGGTCTGCACGTCACACATCTACCTAAAAGAATGCAGGGATTAGGAAAACCGGCCAAGGCGAAAAATATAAAGGTCATCAAGTCATGGAATATTGAGTATGCTTCCAGTGCTGTCGTCATCAATGATAAAGAGAAGCTGATCTATGTTGGGGTGAATCAGTCGGGAAAAGCGACACAAATCTACACGTATACGGGAAGACATTCTTCCACCATAACAGATACTGGGAAATGTGCCTTACCTGGTCTAGCTCTTGATACAAAACGGAACCTGCTGGTTTATGGGGTGGACGCTTTTCTTGGATCATTTGACGAGGAGGGAACTGAAGTTGGTCGTATCCGACGACCAAATATTAAACATCTGCATGGCATCGCTTATCTTTCCGAAAAAGACCTGTACGTCTTGGGCGATGGGGGAGATCATCAGCTGCATTTCTTCAACCCAGTTACAGAGAAAATAATAAAATCTGTACCAGCAGCGGAGATTAGATATGCCACAGATGGCGGTAGAAATGTTTCTATAGCAACGCCTAAAACATCAGATTGTTCTCTGATTGCTACAGCAGATTCGGACAAAAGTCTGGTGAAACTTTATGATGGAGAAGGAAACTTTATCAGAAGTTACGGAGGGGTTGGGTCTGGGTTCGGTAAAATGGATCAGATCGAAGGAATTTGTTTTGATTATGAAGGAAGAGTCCTGGTCATTGACAGACAGAACCAGCGAATAATCCGGATATCTCCTGATGCTGTAGATGAACACAAAGAGTGGGAGGTCATCAAAAATACAGCAGAACTAGGCGTGGGACATCCAAGAGCCTTAGATGTTACATCAGATGGTGTTATTGTGCTGGCATCTTTCACTTCTGCTTCCAATGGACCGTTTCATATAACGATACTGGGAGGCTATCAGTGATACCTGATAAAATATTATTAAAAGGTTGCTAAAAGCCAGTATAAAGACTAATAACAAAATGCTGATTCAACGGTACCACACCAATTAACATTACCAAGAAGAGCAGAACGGTCAGACCAGAGTCAGACTTCCTCCACCATAGACCCAACAACAATGACTCG
>JAXGGS010114646.1:2741-15881 GCA_035585475.1 Armandia brevis | reverse complement strand
GCCTTACTTCATATACATTCGTAGTATGAAACTTTGCTTATCTATTGAAATAAGAAGCATGATTGTGAACTTGGAGTTCTATAATAGCGTTTGAATTTTGTATGAACTAGTTTGTTATTTTTTATCTAGATGAGGGCGAGGAAGCCATCGATACTCCCAGAGGAAAAGGTGGCAAAAAAAGGAAAGCCAAGGATGCTTCCAGCGACAGGAGGTCTAAAAAAGCCAAGAAAAGCAAAAAGAAGAAAAAGGATGAGGATGAAGGAGCAGACGAGGTTTGTCACGCATATACCGGTAGTAATTAACGTCCCATAGCTGCCCTTCTGTCCTGTTTATAAAGTAACCATTTTGTACTTAGGGAGACTTAGAACCTGACGCTTCACTTGTGGAAGAAGGTGATGAGCAGGTCGAGGAGCCTGAAGCCGCCGAAGAGGCTGCTCCTGCACCCAAAAAGAAGCGTCCTACTAAAAAGAAGGCCGAGGCAGTAAGTCAAACATCCTATGTACCGCTATTCATTTAAAAGTTAAATGCATTCATATTTATTATTATCTTTATAGTTTACTGTATACATGCACTAACGACATCACTTTGTTCAAAGGACCAGAAAACTGCCGAGGAGATATGTGTCGAGTATGGTATGAACAATGTCGAACTAGAATATGACGAGGACGACTACAGAATGCTGACCACCTTCAAATTGTATACAACCGGTATTCGACCGTTGATCGCTAATGAGAACCCAGAGGTCCCAGTGTCTAAGCTGATGAAACTCGTCGGTGCCAAATGGAGGGAGTTCCTGCTGATCAATCCTAATAAACCTACCAAGGGAGGGAGAACACAACAGGCGCCACCTGTCGATGGTTAGTCCAACATAGATCTGCTTATTCTGATGATATTAATGTGGCATACCATATGTTTTTATCAATAAATGTATATAGATAAGGATTCGGGATTGTGTTTGTTTTTAGAACTCGAAGAAGGTGACCTAAAGATCGCTGAAAGCGACGAGGCTCCCGGCACTCCTAGCAAAGGGAAGGGGAAGGGGAAGAAAACTGTAGCTCCTCTGAAAATTAAGATCAATAAGAAGAAAAAGAAGAAAAAGAACAGCTCGGTAAGTGGAGATTTCGTGTTAATCACGTGTAACTGTTGTCCAGGTCGATGTGCCAGTGGACAATGGCGATCGTTTTCACCTGACACGAATATGGTCACTATTTACAGGACGAAGAAGGTGGTTACAACACCAGCGATGAAGAATTTGAGAGACAGCTGGAAGAAGCTGCCATGATCGAGGAATCTGAGAAAATCGAAAAAGCGCGACAACCCAAAATCAAGCGTGGGCGCGGACGAAACGCCAAGAAAAAGAGCGTAAAGAGAACTAGCACTTTCCCATCTGACCTTGACGCGGAGGGATATGAGGTACCTGAAGTACGAAATGCGTTACCTGGTTTGTCTCTGTCAGATTGTATGGCTACCTCTCTCCTAGTTTCCCTGGATGAATCAAATTATCAGGGCATCACCATGTCACCCAACTATTGGCGTATAAATTAGTAAAATCAGATACCAGGAGAAGGCGCCATACAGTCTGCGTATGATGGAGTTTTTCTTGTTCACTTTCGAGTTTATATGGTTACCTTAAATTATTTAAACAAACTAATACCGGTATATTTTTTAGTTGTGTCGACTTTTAACACATAATTATATAATGATGTGTTTTAATGTTATTTAAGACCAATGCTTTGATCGACAGATGTAATTCCCCTAGAATTTGTAATTAATTTAAAGCACGGGACTATAGAGATTATAGTAATCGTTTATTAACCCAGAAACATAGAAATGTATATAGCGTACCACAAATCTTTTATGTTAGAAACATGCATAGATACAAACTGCCAGTAACCAGTAAATAGTAAATGATTAAACGCACCACCTACCCTTGTATGTAGTTTCCCACTATTGTTGGTGCCACGTTAGTGATAATTTAGGTGTTTTAAGACTAACCCCATATTGTTTTACCTGTAGACGGATCACCAAGATTATTGTGAGGTGTGTCAGCAGGGAGGAGAGATTATCTTGTGCGATACCTGTCCTCGTGCCTACCATCTCGTCTGTCTTGATCCTGAACTGGAGCAGGCACCCGAGGGACGCTGGAGCTGCCCCCACTGTGTAAGTCAAACGGAAACTATGTCCAGATGTAAAACACGCCAGTTTTAATCATGTTATTTGGAATAAGTCACTTATGCCCATATTGACTTTAATGTCCTGTAGGAAGAGAATGGTCCACAGTGTGAGCAGGTAGACGATGACCATATGGAGTTCTGTAGGGTATGTAAAGATGGCGGAGAACTTCTTTGCTGTGACAGTTGTCCATCTGCTTATCATACGTTCTGCCTCAACCCGCCTATGACCAACATGCCCGGAGGAGAGTGGGTTTGCCCCAGATGTTCGGTATGTATTTACGTGTACTGGTACCGGTATTCTTATGTGTACACATAGTGGTTTAATGGTAAAACAACCTTTTATCTACATGCACCACTTATTAAATGACGCTATTTTAGTGTGTCCCCCTGAAAGGACGGGTGCAGAAGATCTTGTTCTGGCGCTGGAAGGAACCACCAAAGATTGATGACGTACTGGATCATGTGACACCTCACAGTCCAACCAAGAAGAAGGAGCACAAAGAGCGCGAGTTCTTCGTCAAGTGGCACGACATGTGTTATTGGCACTGTGAATGGATCTCTGAATTACAGGTATGCGCGATGAATTGGTATAATTTCTGTATATGTGAATTAAACGGTTGTGCATGAATTCACATGACGACATGGTTTATGAATGTGTTGTTTTGCAGTTGGATGTGTACCATCCGGCTATGTTCCGTAATTACATGAGGAAGAACGACATGGACGAGCCTCCCCCGCTGGAAGACGGCAGTTCGTATGGCCGCGATGACGCAAAACACGAAGACGACCCTCATAACCTCGAGGAAAGATTTTACCGCTATGGTGTCCGACCCGAATGGCTCCAAATACACAGAGTACTGAATCACAGACCAACAAAAGATGGAACTATGTGGTACTTGTGTAAGTGGAAAGATCTATCGTATGATCAGGCCACCTGGGAAACAGACGACGATACTGTCCCAGATCTGATGAAGCATGTCGACGATTATTTTGATCTCAAGTAAGCACTTTGATAATTTCAATTACACGTATAGCAAATGTGTGATTTGATGAATCCACATTCGTGTGACATTTTTATAAAATATGCGATGCTTGTAAGTTTACGTAGAATATACTTTCCAGAATAACAGTATTCATGTTTAAATTTCAGATTTGTACAGTTGGGAGTCGACGACAGGGAGACGAAACCCAAGAAAAGTAAGAAAGGTAAAAGCAAGAAGAGTAAGAAGGGAAAGAAGAGGCGACAGGAGGAGGATAACGATGATGATGATGACGATGATCAAGAGGCGACAGAAGAAGAAAGGAAACGCGAAGAGACAAAGAACTCGCGTATTCCGCCAACACACCCTATTACAGATCTCACGAAAAAGTGGACTAAGCAGCCTTCGTATTTGGACGCTACTGGAGGAAATCTTCATAACTACCAAATGGAAGGTCTCAATTGGCTCCGTTACTCTTGGACCCACAACACAGATACAATCTTAGCTGATGAGATGGGACTTGGAAAGACCATTCAGACAATCACATTTTTGTACTCACTCTACAAAGAAGTAAGAGCTTCCTTTTAAACTAGCTCCAATGTTACTTCGATACCATATTGTAGACTTTTTTGTTCATCAGCTGACTGTATGTGTTTTGTTTCATAGGGTCACAGTAAAGGTCCTTTCCTCGTCAGCGCACCACTCTCTACAATCATCAACTGGGAGAGAGAATTTGAGTTTTGGGCCCCAGATTTATACGTTGTTACGTATGTCGGAGACAAAGACAGCAGAGCTGTTATTAGGTATTCATTAGTTTTTGAATATTCTCATCAATTTTCATCTCAATCGATTCTAAAACAGACGCCAGATACAATTGACGTATATTTAATATGTTGAATTACATTCCAGAGAGCACGAGTTTTCATTTGAAGAAGGAGCTATCCGAGGCGGAAGCAAAGCTTTCCGCATGAAGAAGGACAGCCAAGTGAAATTTCATGTACTGCTTACAAGTTACGAGCTGATCAGCATCGATACAGCTACCTTGGGTTCTGTGGACTGGGGTGTGTTAGTGGTTGACGAAGCTCACAGATTAAAAAACAATCAGTCCAAGGTAAAGATAAAACTGAAAGTTTTTTCTGATGCCGACAAATTCGTTCATACTTAAACCTTACTCGATTCCAATTTTATTTGTAGTACATGAGTAAAGTGTAGAATTTTTGCTGATGGATTCCTTCTTTTCTTCCTTTAGTTTTTCCGTATTTTGCAAGGATATAATATCGGATACAAGCTGCTGCTAACTGGGACACCTTTACAAAACAATTTGGAGGAATTGTTCCATCTGCTTAATTTCCTATCGTCAGCAAGATTTAGCGATTTACAAACCTTTTTAGAAGAGTTCGCTGATATCGGCAAAGAAGAGCAAATTTCTCGTTTGCACGAACTTCTTGGGCCACATTTGTTGAGGAGACTTAAAGCTGATGTGCTAAAAAACATGCCGTCGAAAAGCGAATTTATTGTGAGAGTCGAGCTGAGCCCCATGCAAAAGTAAGTAAAAACATAATGCGTCAGTACAGTTGCAAAGTTTTATTTTGGTGTGACTGAAACATGATCGTTAACGGCACACGATACTATTTTTAGGAAATATTACAAGTACATATTGACAAGGAACTTTGAAGCTTTGAACCAGAGAGGATCGAACCAGGTATCACTACTCAACATCATGATGGATTTGAAAAAATGCTGCAATCACCCCTATTTGTTTCCTACAGCCGCTGACGTAAGTTTATTTACCGATTACCGTTTGGTCACATCTTCGTATAAAAGGTATCATATTTGCAATCTCACGTGCGTATCAGATACCCTGTGACATACATTAATGTCGAACCTTTGTTTGCGCTTCAGGAAGCCCCTAAGCTGCCTAACGGTGCATACACCGGGGATGGTCTAGTTAAATCATGTGGAAAACTGGATCTGCTATGCAAAATGCTTAAAATCCTCAAGAAGGACAATCACAGAGTCCTGATCTTCTCCCAGATGACTAAAATGTTAGACATAATGGAAGATTTCCTGGAGGCTGAAGGGTACAAGTACGAGAGGATCGATGGGGGGGTTACTGGATCACTTAGGCAAGATGCTATTGACAGGTTCAATGGTAAGTGAAAAACACTACAACACTCCCTCTGTGATTATTAGGCGAAGCACTATGAATCTCCTGTATGGTTTTAATAGGTTTTGTTTGTTATACCTTCTTGCTGCCTGTATGTGATTTTTGTAAAGATTAAGTCGTCAGCACATCGCCTACTACAAATAAATAATAGGGCGAATATCCAGATAAACAGTAAACCAGTTAAATAAATATACAAACACGATGAGGCTGACACTGTGAACAAACATCAGTTATTTAGGTTTGACGGATCTTCTTTTTTATTTCAGCACCAGGTTCTAGTGCATTCGTGTTCCTGTTGTCCACCAGAGCTGGTGGGTTAGGAATTAATTTAGCTACAGCTGACACTGTTGTCATCTATGATTCAGATTGGAACCCGCATAATGACATTCAGGTATATGAATATAATGAAATTCTTCCTTGCAGTTCTAGATACATAACTTACACTGAAACGCAACACTTTAATACATGTAGTGATATTTGAAATTAACGCAATTTTTATCGTCACCAGGCGTTCAGCAGAGCTCATCGTATTGGCCAGTCCAATCGTGTGATGATCTATCGCTATGTGACTAGAAACTCTGTTGAAGAGAGAATCACCCAAGTAGCCAAGAGGAAGATGATGTTGACTCACTTGGTAGTACGGCCAGGTCTCGGCAACAAGGGCGCGGCCATGTCCAAGCAGGAACTAGACGATATTCTCAAGTTCGGTACCGAAGAGCTTTTCCAAGACGAACTCCAAGGAAAATTGGCGGAGGATACAAGTAAGGAGGGCGACAACAGGATTGTATACGACATCAACGCCGTGGAACAACTACTTGACCGAACGCAAGAGGGCCAGGAAGAGAAGGAAGTGGCAATGAACGAGTATCTGAGCTCGTTTAAAGTGGCCACCTACACCGTAGAGGAGGAAGAGGAGGAGGTTGAGACTGAGGTGATCAAACAAGATGCAGAGAGCGCCGATCCGGCTTATTGGGAGAAGTTGCTACGTCATCACTATGAACAGCAACAAGAAGATCTTGCGAGGTCCCTTGGTAAAGGAAAACGTGTTAGGAAACAGGTTAATTACAATGATGCTGCTATGGGCAACGAGGTCGACAACTGGGAGAATGACTTGTCTGATATGGACTCTGACTTCTCTGGAAGTAAGTAGTTCTGTGGACTCATATACCGAATATATGTTGTAGTCTAGTTGCTTAAATTATTAATCTTTGTGAAAAATGAACCCGATGATACTATTGTTTTTTGTCTGTTATATCAACAGAAGATAATGAAGAGGACGATGATGACTTCGATGAAAACAAAAAGGAGGGACGACAAAGGGGTAGGAACAGGGGAAATGATAAGGATAGGCCCCTGCCTCCGCTGCTGGCCAGGGTCAATGGACAAATCGAGGTTCTGGGATTCAATGCTCGCCAGAGAAAGGCTTTCCTGAACGCTGTCATGAGATACGGAATGCCTCCACAGGACGCATTTAATTCTCAGTGGTAAGTCGATAATCGTGAAGCATCGTGTTGTGTGTGTGCTTGCTTTTGGTGATTACAGTGTGTGTGTTACTTATCGCAGTTCTTGGTCATTTAACAGGCTGGTGAGAGACCTGCGCGGGAAGTCCGAGAAGGAGTTTAAGGCTTACGTATCATTGTTCATGCGCCATCTCTGTGAACCAGGGGCAGATAATTCCGAAACGTTCGCAGACGGGGTGCCGCGGGAGGGCCTCTCGAGACAGCACGTTCTCACCCGTGTTGGAATTATGTCTCTGGTCAAGAAGAAGGTGCAAGAGTTTGAACAAATCAACGGAAACGTGAGCATGCCGTACATCACCGCTAACGAGGCGCTGGAGCGAGTTAAAAACGAGAGTGCACGTAGCTCTAAGGCTAATTCCCCTGCACCGTCTACACCCAGCACACAAACTGTAAGTAACCGTTATGTTACCAGTGAATCTATTTTGGTAAAACAATTAATATGGTGATATAAAGGCAACACCGAGCAAAGCATATCATTTAACGATATATTTTTTCATAGGACGACAAATCTGCTGTTGCAACTGATAAGGCCGAAACCTCTAAAGATGACAAATCCAAGGAGAAAGAAAAGGAAGACATTCCAGAGAAAGAGACAGAGAAAGAGAAGGTAGCTGAGAAAGAAGAGGAGAAAGAGAAAGAGGAGGAGAAGGAGCCTGAAAAGGGCGAAGAAACACCAGCCGACAAGTCTGAGAAGGACGACAAACAGGAGGGCAAGGATGAAAAAGAGGAGAAGGGCAAAGAAGAAAAAGAAGAACCGATGGAGACAGAGCAAGAAGAGAAAAAAGAAGTGAAGTTTGAAATCGGCGGAGACGATGAATCCAAAGATGGAGAAGAGGCTAAAGAAAAAGAAAAAGAGGAAGAAACCAAAGACAAGAAAGAAGAGACCATGGAAACGGACGAAAAGAAGGCCGAGGAGGGAAAAGCTGAAGTTAAAAAAGGTCAGTAACTTGTACCGGAACCTTTTCTACATAAAGAAAACTGACATACAAGACGTTGATCTATGTATTCCACGTGTACAATATTATTTACGTCATCATGTTACAGATTCTGAAGTGGATGCCGAAAAGAAAGATGATGACAATGAAAAGACTGAAGTCAAGAAAGAGGAATCTGCTGAAGGGAAAGAAGACGACAAAGAAGAAAAGGACGACAAGAAAGAAACCGATGTCAAGAAAGAAGAAACCAAGCAGAAATTCATGTTTAACATCGCTGATGGCGGATTTACCGAGCTTCACACGTTGTGGCAGAACGAACAGAGAGCTCTGTTGCCCAGTCGTGAAGCAGAGGTGTGGCATAGACGACACGATTACTGGCTACTGTGCGGTATCGTCAAACACGGTTACGGGAGATGGCAAGATATTCAGAACGATGTATCCTTCCTGGTCATCAACGAACCATTTAAGGCTGATCAAGGAAAAGGTATTTACCGTGTTCGCATTATCACGTGAGCGATTATTTCCTCGTATTACATGCAAAAATCTCTAATGGGCGTTCTTTTCACCAATTTTAGGAAACTTCCTTGAGATGAAAAATAAATTCCTCGCACGTCGGTTCAAGCTGCTGGAGCAAGCGCTGGTTATCGAGGAGCAGCTTAGAAGAGCGGCTTACCTGAACTTGACACAAGACCCAAATCATCCAGCCATGGCCCTGAATGCCAGGTAAATTAAAACATACTACTGCGTGTCTGAATACTATTCTTTTCGTATGGCCCGTAAGCCCTTGGATTTATAAGAAATGATTTTTTGACATTCACAATTTATCTTTTCTACTTCAGGTTCGCGGAATTAGAATGTTTGGCTGAGAGTCACCAGCACCTCTCCAAAGAGTCTCTGGCAGGAAACAAGCCAGCTAATGCCGTTCTTCACAAAGGTATGTCTTCTGTCTATTACAAACATTGTTGTTCTCACATGTTAGATGTCCTTGTGTTTTAAGATTGTGCTAAACCCACACGTTCTTTTTCACCTATCCAGTGTTGAACCAGTTGGAAGAGCTTCTCAGTGACATGAAGCAGGACGTGAGTCGACTCCCAGCGACCTTGTCAAGGATACCTCCTGTTACACAGCGTCTACAGATGTCCGAACGCGCCATCCTCAGCCGGCTGGTGAACCCAGGGCAACAGGCCGCCGCTGGGAGCAGCACCTCCGCCGCTACGCCTGGTACCAGCTCGCAGGGTTCCCCATACGTGGCCCCACCCATGCCAGGAGGAGTCCCCTTCACCACTAACATAGGGGGATCCCGGCATTCGGCCGCCTACCCCGGAATACCGCCCCAAGGCTTCACACAGGGTGAGTAGGGCGCCATTATAAATCTCCAACAAACCTAAAATTTCAGTTACCGTGTACATGTAACTAAACAGGGTATTTATTGGGGAGATGGATTTTCCACCAGTTTTGTCTGTTGCGAAACAGGGAATGATACATTCAGACTTTTGCCTCGTACACAGTTTATTTGTAGATAGTCAGTTTTAGTTTGCTAGACGATGAATCTCGATATATATATACTTGAGGTAGCGAATAAACAGTGTTCAAATTGGTACTCAAGTCAACATTACAAAACTGTTGAAGTTGATGTAAATGTACCTAAGAATTTATTATATATAAATATCTCTTGATATGTACCACATTTTTAAGGTTATTGTAGGCAGAGAATTTAGAAGTGATATATATTTTTGAGATTATTTTCCAATACTTGAAATATAGTGACTATTAATTGTTGTAGGAAATCTAATCATGATTCTAGCACTGTTTTAATCAGTCAAACTTCGCTTAAAATTATTACCGTAGTTGTGTAAACACTAATTATATTGAGCAGGATTAATAATTTTAAATTTGAAAGGCACATGTAATTACCAGGATTGTACAAAAAAAAGAAAGACTTTGATCTATTGTTAGGGATCATTTCAAAAGGGATACATTCAAAACAAAACACCTCCAACGAATATACAAAACCTGTTAAAGACGAGGTATCAACAAGAAACAGGCTGACGCCAAAATACCTTTAATTATTAAAACCATTTATTCATCCCATTTCACATCACTGGAGTTGCTATGCACACAATATAGTTTGCATTTGCTTTGTTTCATTTTATTACATTCCCTTATGAGGTGATCCCCTAGGCTAATATGTATGTATGTTGGTCTCATTTGCACTTTGGTTTACTTGTGCTCAGTAAAGTATCAATTTATTGTAAATGTAAGCCTGCATTTATCTACTGCTTTGTGTACAAATTTGTATTCGTGAATATTGTCATTTGTAAAGCACTTTGATTGCCTAACAGTTGTAGGGGGTGCTGTATACCAATTACGCTGGCCTCCTTTTGCTGAATCGGCATGGCATGTCATTTTCAGAATTCCGTGAATTCTCAAATTTGTTAACGTTTGCATGATGAACATTTACGCAGAAATTATATACATAATATATGATATCATACCACTCGTACCGTACACTGCGCTCGAACTTATTACCTACTTATGAATCCCAAGATTTGCTGACGACTTTATTGTTTCAGGTGCATTAGGTTATCCTTTCACAAGCCCAATTACAGGTTAGCAATCAAATGCGTGCATATGTGCTTGACTGTTTGTGTTCTTGTGAATTCCATTGTATTGTGTGTACTTCCAAACCTTGACAGACTCAAGTTATAGCTGGCGCACATGTATTTCACGATGCAACCATTAATATAAACGCAGATTCCCTGGAAAAAATGCATTATTATCCATGTTCTGTTATTAGTCAGTATAAGTTATTTATAATATAATCCAGTCGCTGAAAGTGGTCTTGTGATATCTGTCAAGGACCTTTCGCTGGAATACCACTCATTTGAGAAATTTATGTTGTAATCAGTGCCATCTCGATTATATTCTTGCTAATGTTGTACAATTCAGAGTGGATAAAATAAACAAAACTGTGTCTATGAGCTACGACTTGTTGTTCCTACGCTTACAATATTCATACATGTACTACTACCGATGTGACCGATATGGCGGTATACTTTATATTGTCGGCGTGACTCTCGTGATTTGTTTCCAATTCCTTCATAAATTCTGCACTATCGTTTCCGTATTAGCTATTTTGTTGGTGTCATTTTGCTGAGGTCATTTCATTACATGATCCCATCATTCAAATTATGTCGCAACGTTAAATATATGCTCCAACAGTTAAAGAACGCGCATACACTTTAGTCTTTTGAAGAAAATACAGTACACAACATACATCCTTTTTAAAATGTGTACCCAAGATTGCGCCTTCCAGCATCACATTGATAAAAGACGAAGAGTGATATTCGTTGGGC
Organism: Armandia brevis; assembly: GCA_035585475.1. Lineage (NCBI taxonomy): Eukaryota > Metazoa > Annelida > Polychaeta > Opheliidae > Armandia > Armandia brevis. The sequence continues at coordinate 4,749 of JAXGGS010114646.1, read as the reverse complement.
TAGATCGATCAAAAATATACATGTATTGCATACCATACATGTAGGTAGATTAAATCCGATTATAGTAATAGATTATAAGTTATGCTTAGAATTTTTTCTAGAATGTTAACAAGTTTTGCAATTTTGTCGATAGTATGCTGATTGAAAATCGATTACACTGCTGTTTGTACATATTTATGTGGTCTTGTGTATTTGACGACACTACTATGATTGCTATATGGCCCATGCATGCTGACTTGAGATGTATACAAGTATGCATGGCTGCCAGATGTGAGTTTGTTCTACCCATCCCTCTTACCCCATCCTTTCTTTTGTGTTCACGCTTCTCCGAGCAGGTGCGGACCAGTCATGGTAATGTTACTTTACATTCTGACTTTTTTTGTTTCTTTTTACAAATTATAAGCTTTTTTGTACTAATATTTTAATTTGTGTGTATATATAGTTCCATGCACATCTATGATCATCATACTCAGAAAATCATTCAGTCACACTCTTAGTAATGTTACCAATCGTCAAATGTACCGTCCCTATTCACACATTTTTCAAAATTAATATTGCTTTTGCAATCGTCTGCCAATATTAAACATAAAATTAATGTAGGCACGAAATCTATCCACTAAAGATTGAGGTGTTTTTGCGACATGTATACTTACCACTGGCATATTGTTAACAGATAGACAAGATTGTTTATTGTTTTGTTGCAGGCCAATTGGTGCCCCCGCTCGGTGGACCCCCCTCCATGACAAGAGTAGCACCCCTGGACCGTTCGACCTCTGGACTAACTTCCTCCACCAGCTCTAAGTCACTAGGTGAACACTCACCGTTAATATCTTAAGGTGTTTTTACTAAAGCAGGCGCACACATTCCACCAATTGGCAATTATAGATTTGTACCGTGGATTCTGTGAATTGATGCCACCTTAAAGTATATTCTCATATTCAAAGTTCGAATATGCATGTGTTTGAATTGATCCCGCTGTATTAATGATATGCATAACTTTGCAGTATCGATAACATGCTGATTTCTCAATTTAACAAAACAGATTCCACGAGCTCATCGGAACGTAGCAGTAAGACCAAGAGTGCAAGCCTATTTTCTGCTGAGCACCTCGCCAAGCCCAACGTCACCAACGCCCATCAGCTGTATGAGATGAGACTTAATGAAATATTTGCTAATGCTCTTGCTTCGACTGAACCCACTACCAGTGCTTTCTCCCAATACGAGCACATAATGTCACGTCCTCTGATGTCCTATCCTGGCCTCTCATTGCCCCCTTCAGCCAGAGGTAACCAGTTAATAAACAATAGCTTAGTTGATTAATACAATAATACTACTAATATCGAGCCACACTGCTAGTTAGTGTAGTACATAACAGCCAAGTCTGAATACGAGAAGACACTTGTGAAGCTGTTTGTTTGATGAACAGTGTTGTTAAGATTAAAGCATGCATATATTGCAGGAGAAGATCTGATGAAGAAATCTGATAGTGGATCCGATATTAAGGAGGGCAAGTCCGTTCGCAAAAAGGGAGACATCATCTGCATCGACGATTGACAATTACAGTAGACGGCTAGAACTTTGATGGATGTTCTGGTCTGAAGCATTTGTAGCATACACGCATACCATATTTTAACATCTTTACAGAGTTTTTTGTAGATTGGCACGACATATTTATTAGATATGTGGCATGGTAATTATACATTCTTTGCTATGTGCAGCAGCGAATGTTAAAACTTAAAACGCAATTGCTTTAGATCGTTGACTTTCATTTTAATTAGGAAATACTAGGAGCATGATGGCAATTTTGCTAACTTATTTTCTGTTGCAAATTCGGTCCCAGAAGTAAGACTTGAACTGTTGTTGTTTTGATATGATTTGTGATCTCATATAGCCCAATGATTGTGTTTTGTTTCGTCGTAAATATGGTTGTACAAAGTAAGTAATATCCTGTACTTTAATAATGGAGATGATCATTGATAGCAATGGATAATGTTTATGTGTACTGTAA
>JAXGGS010114535.1:4935-19614 GCA_035585475.1 Armandia brevis | reverse complement strand
ATTTTCTACTTGAAAGAGGTCAAGTTTTTCAACGCATTGTGAAGCTACATGTGCAGCAACTAGGGCGGTATTCTGGTAACACCTTGCTCTTGCTGTAAAGTCTTTTTATCACGTTGGACTATCGGTCTTTTCCTACTTCTCCACGGGAGCTTAAGCCTGAAGCGTCTGAATTTGCTCTGTAAAAAAGAGTCCCAAACGACCACTTCGCACCAGTGCGATGTCCGTACGGATCGAACTCGGTGTATATATCACCAAGTCATTAGAGATACCAACTGGTGCATATTTGCAGTTCGTAGAAATTCCGAATGGCTCTAAATAGTCGATTTAATGTCTCACGTAATATAAACAGTGAGCTCAACTAATAGGTTCCGAAGTGGTCATTTCATTGGGTTTATGAGCATTAGTGTTGCAGCACTTGACTCGAAGTAGTATACGGCATCAATATTAGCATCTTAGATTGATGTCGGACACGTCTGCCCGGGGATTCTATTCGCTAACTGACACCCAACCGCATTACCGTGTGATCTACCAGCGGGGTTGACCAGGAAAAGTATCATTTGTGTGGCTATTTTCAGCTAGTTGGCCTGCTAACGTCGTGTCCTGGGAGGGGAGCTCCGCTGGAGCGGTGTGATAGAGAAAATGTGGCTGACGTTAGCGAGGATACTGCCAAAAACCCAAGGGCCGAATGAGGTTAACCCTCCTAAGTGCGACATATGTAAAAAATATGTCATATTGAGCGCTTGAATATTGCACGCTCTGTGAGCAGTTGATGTTTTGAACACAAACACGTACTCGTAGTAGAGCTTAATTGTTCATTATTGATATTTGAACAGGGTATTGTCGGCGATTGGTCGGATAGTTCCCACGGGTGGCAATTTGCGACCGTTTCCTGGCTATCAAATATTTTATTTCCGATAGATACGAATGCTTGATACTCTCCTCTACGTGGTGGCCGCAGCCCACACGCGGGGAAGTAATAAGCCGGGTCTGTCTCAGCAAGAGGTCGGGCGGGTGCACGAGGTCGGGCGCGTACGTCATCAGGTCCAGAAAAGCAGTGATCCCCGGATAAACAACAGACACATCGAGTGCCGGTGAGCTGTGTGGGAGCATTGTTCCTCCTAATCACATCTGACCGGTTTCCTTGGCTGCCCGGCCTCTCACATGTCTGCTACAAGGCGGACGGGCCTCCTGTTTGGCAGGGTGTTTGTCCACGACCAGCGCAAAAGCTTCCCTCCGTGCTCCCCCTCTCCACGGCCAGGTGGCGTTAGGCGGATAGGCACACAGAGGATGTATTCTTAACTGCCTGGCTTAAGTTGTTGTAATAACATAGTCCAGCTCGGCTTAGCTGATGGCTTAGTTACCGGCTTTGAGTATCGGCCCATCCTTAATGCAGTCGCCCACGCCGACGTGAGAGGAGAGATATGTAGCAATAATTCTCGATGTCGTTTCAACCGCCCAAAGGTCATAATGTGATAAGGATTGTAATGGCCATACGCTGTATCATCGCCGAGTCCAGATGGTAATTTCCATCATCCCTTCTTTCCCGCAGCGCTCTTCTCTCAAACCGAGCCGGGGCTGCTGAAGCTGCACCTCGCCTGACCCTGTTAACGAACGGCCTTAGCGTCGTGAGTGATCGCTGCAGATGAGGTTGGACTTCGTTAGGAGGGCAAGACCCCGTCATTTCCTGTTGAGCGCCCCACCGTAGCCGATAGAGGTGTAAGAGCAACATTTGTCAGCCGCGTTTCCCGACAGCCAGCGAGCCCGGCCCGGCCGAGTCAGCCGGTCCACTTGCTGGTTCTAGCTCCGCTCTTTCAGCGACGACATTCATATGTCTGTCGTATCTTATATCCACGTTCCACCGACTCGCGAGCCGGTTAGACTTGTCGAGAATGTACAGCCGAGTTATCTAAGAAACCTTCACTCCTCGTGGCTATCAGATCTCACACGTCTGCAGCCGAGCAGCTTTCTCGAAGCGTGACATTTCAGTCCGAGGAGATTTCGGTGCCCTCATAAATTACGCTACCTGATACTTTATTCAAATGTCGCCGTCAAGCAACGGGGTTAATTAGGTTTACGGGTTTTCTTCTGTCACATCAAAGATAGCCGCATGCACCTGCAATTTATGAGTATGCGCGGTCCTACAAAAGCAAGGTCAAAGGCCAATGACCTACTGAAAAATGAAGGAGGAATATTCTAACTTTGGAAAAAAACTTTGCTGTTTTTATCCACAGTCTCTATTTGCATGCAAGAAGGAACGCTTCATTTGTGCTAATCCATGTAGCATTGCGTGTTTATTTGCGGCTTAATTCTGCACGAATTGATGCCAGGGCTTCCAGCCGATTTTCACCGCACGTTCGCAGGTAATTGCCCTGGTGGAAGTGCACGATTAATACACCTCACTCAGTCCACATCCACCCCAACTTAACACAATCACAGTGTTTACCGATTTCTCGCATGGCCGCACATTATCGATCACAAATCTAATATTATCATCGATCAGCGTATAAATCAGGCAGCGTCTGCGCAGATTAAATTGCGTGATTTCTACGCAGGAGATGGATACATTTACCGGCATCGCCGCGCGTGCCAGTGGGAGCCCTGGGTGAGCCAGAAGTCAGTCTGTAGTGTACGGTAGGTGGGCACGCTGGCACATGGCTCGAGTAAGTAGGTCGCCGACTCTAAATCGGAACTAAGTTGAGCCGGGGAAGGTCTGCGCTGTTTGTGCAGGAAACTCCTCGAAAAACAAGCCTCGGGATGAGCACACAGCTCGAGCATGCCACAGCATACCACCGTCATCCTACCTCCAGATCAGCAGATAGCCTGACGTCACGATATTTACTTTAATAATTGCATAGGTCAGAGGTACATGATGGATTTATGCCACGGGCTTTACTACAACATATCATCATGCAAAGTAGGGAGGGTTTCGTGCCGTAAGATATATATATATCACATGTTGGAAAGCTTACCTTTGATTGCTGTATGCTCAGGTAGAATATCGAACCCCAGCCGTACCTTAGAAAGGCCCAGGTGACTATTAGTCATTAATTAGTATCTTTATCGGAGGAGTACATGGAATTATGTATGCATTTTGACAACAGTAACACGGAGCTGTGTTACCATGAGTTATCGCCTCGAGGTAGTCGTAGCTTCCCCAGCGCCTCTCCGTGCTCGATTTTTTATGCAGAAAACGACTCATTTACCCGCGCGCATAAGAAATGTCACGAACCCGTAGCAACGGATGTCATTAATTTTTCACCTTGACCCGGTCGTATATGACGGGGATTGGAGGTGTAAATCACGAGAATCAGCCGTGTATTCTACCTGGTGAGCTGCTGTCGGTGAGTTTTAACTCTGAGAGGTGTACCATGTATAAGCAGCTCCGCTACAGCGTTCCCTCTCTCACCTGGTAGCTAACTCGGAGCGGATGCTAAAAGATGGGAGTTATTTCCTCACGCCAGGACGTGCCGTATTAATTTACACGCCACAAATATTTTGTGAGAGAATGTCACAGTAAAGTATCAGCTTGCGGCAGCGATCTGTTATTTAACCAGGCGTGTTACAGCCGTGTACATGGATCTATATACGGATCGTTTTTTTCCGCGCGTTATTTGATACTTTCTGGGTCTGACGCATATTACCAGCAACCAACACCACCTTTCTAGCCAATAGTAGGTATTCTAAAGTTTATGGATTAACACTGCAGTCTGAACGAAACCATTCACCACTGGTTATCGCAGAGCCAGCATTTCATGTGATTAACAATTGTAATCGCCTGATGATTAGCCCCTATCTTAAATGTTTGGTGAGTCGCCCTCACACTGTTATGACGGCTGATGTTGCCGAGGTTAAGGATGCGGTTAGGTGCATAGCTATTGATTTCTTCGCTCACCTTTTCCGATAAAGTGATATTGATAGATAGCACGGGCTTGATAGAGGTCTTGTGCTACCGGTGTGGGCATCAACATTAGACGTGTTACCTCGCTCGATTCTCCACCCAGATACTCTCGATGTTTCCCCACCAAATAGCAGGCTATCACCTCAGCCATGGGTCGTTGGCAAGAAGATTTGAGACATTTGTCGAGTCAGCACTTTTTTAGCAGCACACGTGACGGAATGGCTCGATAATATATCAGGAATCAGAGATATTTATTTATCGCCCATCAATGAAATCAAGGTCTCGATCAAATCAAGGTGGCAATAAATGTTTCCAGGCTTGGCTGATGCATTGGGCTCGAGCACCCCAATTAGAAGTTATTTCAATCTCACGTTAGAGTAAATGTCCTTAGCTGCCACTTCAGTTTGTCATTTATAAATCAGAAAGTAGTCGGTTAGCGACACTCTGAAAAGGTTAAGTACCTAGCTCAGAACCATTAGAACAGGCGGCAAATTCCCATTAACCGATCAATGACATGTATTTGCTTCTAATTAATTTTCTAACAACTTGGCTTTTGGGGCTTGCAGTCGATATGTTCGGAACAAAGGCCCAGCTCACTCGACAGAGCTCTTCTCCGACAGCGTATAATCCACAAAACTGCGTGTAATGAGAATTCGATAATTCACTGGATTTACATATTGATCAGCCGACCATCGGTGTTTGCGCTAATCTCGGGCGGTCTCTATCTGATGCACAGAGTTCTGCCAGTGTTACTTGCCTGCTGACCCTAAACGCTAATGAAATTCCCTGCCATAAATCATTCAAATCATGAATCAGGCCCCATCTGGGTAGCTTATCCGAATGGGAATATCGATACATCGATAATACGCACACCTTGTATCGTTATTGTTAGTAGTGCCGTGTTGATGACCATGGATGCGTCGGAAGAGAAACAACGCGATTTGCTGGCCCGATTCGCCATGATTTTACATGATGTATGAATGAGATTACAAACCGTCCCAGGGTGTGCTCAACGCCGACAACAAATTGATCTGCTCGAGCAAGGCAAATGAGCGCCGGCAGCCGGCAGTCGAGCAATTAAGACCGAATCCTACTCATTTGCACGAGTAAGAGACGTAAAACCGATAGAATCAGCAGTTACAGTGTATGATACAATGTTCAACTCGCTAAAAATGTCGCTTTCTAAATGCGTTTGACAATACTCCCCTCAACCAGCTACCCAAAGATCAATGTACCTACTTGAGCCGACTCGATCCGACTCTTGTATTGTGCCTAGCTGAGCTAAAGACAATGAGCCGATGTAATTTTTACCCATTCCACTGGATTTTACAATGCATCGATTCGAGAGACTCGGCGTAAAAATAAAACTTCATCGAGGAAGAAAGGCAGATTGGGACGTGTTATTAACAGAGATTTCCTTACAGCACGCCAGGATTTGTTTGAGCCGAGTGAAGTCGCTGCCCTCGACTCGTATGCAGTTTTTCAGCAATGCCACACGGGAGCTTCCGCCTCGTATTACACCAGAAATAAAAGAAGACGTGAAATTGAATTAATGTTTAATGAAATATTCATGCTAGCGTGCTTTTCGACGGAGCGGGGTCGACAAAACCAGTTCACACTCGTGCGTTTTATTGCCACTTTTGATATTGATCTGCGGATTCGGCGGTTCTTTGGCCCACCTAAGTGCTGAAGTAATCTACAATCGGTAATAAACTTGATGAAATCCGTCCTGTTCCCGCAGCTTTAACGGCAGACAAGATTCAAACATGTCCCTAACTCTCGGGTTAATTCCACGTCTATCTCTGACTTGCATGATTGAGATATATTTTTCTCTGGATAAGACATGGGTATCTTGTGTACAATGTATGGGACTTCCGATGCTGTTTATTGACGTAGATCGCACCAGACTGTCCTGTTTATTTGAATAGGAACCCAAATACCATTCGTTCGAAACGGCTCCCAACTTAGAATATAAGATCTCAAGTGTTGAGCACCCCTCCCTGACCGATTACCACGGTAACGCTGGGTGATGACTGACCGGGAGGATGCTGGGAAGAGGCACACACAGCACAGCCACCAGCTCCCTCAGCCCATAAGCCTTTATAAGTCGGGATATTCGTGACTTATTCATATAACTCCCTGACTGCTGCTGTGCTTTTTATGACGAAGCTACGGTGTCAGCATACCCGATGCAGTTTTCTGCTCGGCCACGGGTGTCACACGCTGATAAAATGAACATTTTATGCGACTCATTTTGGCTCAGACGACATTAATGTCGTGGGTTTCACTCGGCTATCCTCTCGACGTGATTCCTTGCTTTACGCCGGAGGTACATCAACCGGTATTCGGAAGCGCCGGGTTTAGAAAGCTTAGTCAGACAGACAGGGTTCCCAATGAATTATTTTCTCTCTGCTAGCGCGATACGCATCTCTTGCTCATTTTACCATGAGAGAAAGGTCCAATTTCCAGCCATGGTTTCGGCCTTGCCGAGGAGAGATTGGTGGAAAAAATCCACGGTGAGATTAGATATCAGTTTATCATGAGCTCAGCGTCAGTGACATGTTCCCCTTACTCGAGGAACCGTATATTCGCGCGAGTTTTTGTTACCCCACAGGAATTGAGTCAATAACTGATTACGGGTGATACAGCGTCCCCTTTGAGAGCCCGGTTCCTGTGCGCATTCAGTGGTTTTCGCCGGCCGTCTAATGACACACAGCTCCTTCACGCCACACGTCGTTTGGAAATTATAACAAGCACCGACAAAAGGGAATGCAATTTACTTTGAGACGTGCCAGATTAAATAAGCTTTTTATGCGCCACTGCTCGTTGTAAATGAAAGCCGTAAAATGATTTTCGGGATCAATGGTTTTCGCGTTGCTCTCCTAATTTAGGATATAACTGCAGCTAATGCCGCATATACCGAGCGAACTCGCTTCATCAGTTTTATTGCGGGCACTGGTAAGAGCGAGTTGAAGTTTTTACAAGTTTGATCAATATTTGACACAACCTTGCTAATCAAGAGGGAAAAGGGAGGCAAAACTGCTATCCACCGCAGCCAGGCCTTGCTGTGCTCCCTGTGGAGTTATGAAGCCAGCAAAACCTCGATGCGCTGCTGGTATCGGTGAGGCAGCGAGAAGGAGGCAGAGGCCTGGTGGCTAGGGGAGAACCGCCGTACTAGTTTTTGTCGGCCTTGGGGTGGCCGCTTCCGCGGGGATATTACAGATCTACCTCCGGGCCACAGGAGGAGACGCCCTCTCCATCTCTGCGTGTAACAACTTTGTCTGTTAATGCAGCGCCCATCTCCATCATAGACACGTATAAATATACATGTACTCCATAGCCAGGCTTCCTTGACTTTTTTGATCTCCTGTAGATTGGGGTGATGTTGTTTGACTGTTACTGCAATTGCTAGCAAGCCGCTGTCTCTTATACAATCTTATATCTGATGCTAGGTTATTTCCTACTGAACTCATTTATGTTGTCTTTGATTGCATCAACTTTAGGCCACTTGCATATATCTATTTCCATCAAAACTATCATCTGTGTGGAATACATCGCATTCTGACTCAGCATGATTTTATAAATACGAATGCTCCGACGAGGTTTTTAGACACTCGACTAGCATTACGTTGCACAATGCTTGTACATGATGATTTTGATTTTAATGGAATACGGCGTGTAAAATGTCGATGTAGTCACTCGAGTTGTGCTTGCCTAAGGCATTGATTCTTCCTTGCAGCATTGTCGTGCATAAACAGGATCAAAGCATCCGATCCGTCTGCACATATACGGGGATAACGTCCTTCAAACTAAAGCCGTGCCTGTGATGTCAAATTACACCCACCAGCCTTGCACGTAAACCGGCTTAAACTACCGCTCATTGGGTGGTGATTCACCTCACAAATCTCAGTCTTATTTGCTCCGAATTTATCTTGCTGTTTAGTTCGATTGGAATGTTTTGCTCGTAGACTGCATGTTCCCAATTTTGGCATTAGCGTCTGTGATTAAGGTGATCTGCGAGTGTATCAGAGCTATTAGGGTAACAAGGTTGATTCTCTATTAACGTGTTAGCTGACCCCTGAGGTGACCCGGTATGAGTAGTACGAGAGGCCAGGACCCTGACACCTCGCCTATCTATCTGTATCAGGTGTATCAATCTCGACTCACCGCACGTCTCAGAGTAATGAGATTCTACAGAAAACACCACCGGGTCCGCGGCATTCCGCCCATCACCGCTGATGAGCTAGTTTATCACTGCTAACAAGTTTAAAAAACACCTCACTCGTACTGAGGGTTTTATATCACCAGTATTTTACCGATGGTGCTTAGGCGTGGCGAGAAAGGCACGCAAAACCAATACCGGGCGTCGGGTTTCTTCAGCAGCTACGACAGCGCAAGGTTAATGCCATGTGTCATTCCCAGTAACTCTATTCATGCGGATATGAATGATGTAATGGATAACATCATGGTGGCTACTGACAAAGGTGTCGATGTAATTCTCGCCACCACCTCCTGCTGATTTAATATACTGCGGCCAGGCGGACCGAGCCGGGTCAGACTCGGGAGGTCTCGACATTCGCGGCTTTAGATGGGAAGCAGACGATCATAATCGGTGATATTTGGCCGCCATCTGCAGCCCGACATGTTATACATCAAGCTAGGCGTGGCTGCGGAGACAGGTAACGCGCCGACACCCGCCCTAACCTGATTGATTACTGCCGCCCGTGACATCATCAACTCACAATTGAATATGACATATTCGCTTGGCAGGCTCGGGCCCTAAATCAACCCAGTTCTGAGCCGTCGATACGTGCGAGACACACAGATGTTTGGCCTGCACAGATTACATAATTCATCACCGATCGTGAATATCCTTCGCTAATCTGTTGGGATAATACATGTGCGATCTGGTATCTCAGATGATGAATTAGTTTAAATTGAGGCCCTCTTAAGTAGGAATCGCTTTAGATGTCAATACGTTGTGGCTGTGATAAATGACACTGTAAAACATAATGTGCCATGACCATCCTTGAATAATTTACATCCATCGACTATATGATTATTTTAGCGCGTTTATTTCTGTCTGGCGATCTTTGGATGATAATGTGATATATGAGCGTGAGGACGACATTTAATGCTTTGTATTATCATGGGTGTCTGATGAGATGTCCATTTGTCTATGGGATATTCGATTGAGGGTCATATTTTAATATATTTGGTCGAGAATCAAAATTGAATATTCTATTTCATTAGTCGCTGAAACCATCTGTCTAAAGCATATTGTGTAGAATTTACTCCAAATTGATTAGCTGAATATGTTGCAGATAAAAATCGTGCACCATTTGTGGATTGTCTAAATAATACTGAACATATATTTTATCGGGCGTGTTAATGTTTTATCGCTGTAGCGATTTATCCTTTGCTAATATCAGATGCACCCCTTACAATTCCACTCCATACTACGCAACTTTTTTCTCTCGAGGCCGCCAAGCGAGCCCACTTTTTGCGATTCTATATTCTCACGACTAACCGCATTGTCTTTTATCGGAGATGCTGGCGGTGCGTTATGTTTTAACGCTCGCAGACTACTCACCCGTACTCTGCAGCCAGAAGTGGCTCATCCAAGCATACAAGAGCCTCTCAAGGAGAAAAAACAACTCATTGTCTGGCCTACAGACCTCAAAACACACAACTTTGCCTCATTGATACAAGCGGCGGAGCTTCGTTCGCACTGTTCGCCGCGATATATTGGCCGCATTGCTGAGTAATACTGGTCATTTCAACAGGTCCCGCTGGGTTTAATGTGATGTTTATGATGAGCGAAACGTTTGCTAAAAGGTGTTGATCACCGTGGCGTATTGACTAAAGTAACCTGTGGCTCTGCCATTAGCCTAGCTGAAATCACCCCGTCCAGAGGTATGATGGCTGACACAGAAGCGTTGCTCCTTCACTAAGAGTTAGAGCTCGCCTGCCTGACTTGGCGGTTGGTGGCGGTTATTTTTGGGTCGCCGGTGTGGGGTGAGATTGTGGATGGTCTGGAACTCACCGACGACGACTGCCCGTGCTGGTTCCGCACTTCCGCCCAGCCCTGCCCAGACGCTGGCGAGGCGCTGTTGTGTGATAACATCCCGGCCTCAAGCCTTACGTGCCGGTCCGGGCTAGACTGCTGACCGGCGGCGTGTCTGATGCCGGCGAGCTCGGTACTAACTTATGCGCCACGTGCTCGAGCCCAGGGGGTAAGGTGGCTCGGGTTAGGAGGTCGAGAAGAGGGGGTCCTCGATGGCGATCACTTGTTGATTTACCGCCAGAGCTGCCTGTGTTAGGCTGACACCGCCTGTCACCGGGTACCGTCATCAGCATCATCAACCTTAATCTGATGTCTGGGCATCAACACCCGAAATCGCCATGTACATATAGTATACATTACCCATGCTGATGTGTTGCTAGGATCTAGCAGCAGCTAGTACGTATCCCCGAGGGCAAAAGTCAGCGGATTAATCAGCCACTGATACGGATTAATTTAGGGTAAATATTCTGTTGGCATGACAACCGGACACGTCCGAAGAAAGCGATCCTAACACTGCACGAGATGAATACAGAATACATATGGCGGATGAACGCCGAGCTGAAATATCTACACTAGTTGTATGAATATATGGAAGGAGGCAGAATTGCTTGCTCGGGGCGTGGTTCCGACAATCATGCTGATTAAAGTAACGCGACCACAACGGCTACCGTCAGTTCATCGCCCGTGACTACCAGTCCAGCGGGTGCTCGTCCGTCTCCACACAATTACCCCGGTGTCAGGGCACCGCAGATTCTCATCGAGAAATTCTACTACGAGGCGGGGATGTGATGAGCAATTTGTTGCCGACAATCAGACGCAATTTTCAAGCACGGCAATCATTGTTGGCCTCGCCGGCTTGACCGAGCGTCGAAGTAGGGTTCCCACTCTGCCCATACAAGTCATTAGGGTTAGGAAAGTGAACCCTTGAAAAGTAGGTCAACCCTATTCTGCTATTAAATTGAGGGCAAATGGGTTTGACCGAGGACAGCGATGAGGGGCCGGGATGGAGAGTAGCCAGATTTGTAATTGCCGGGCTTGACAGGCATCGAACAAGGGTCGACGGGTCGTCCTATTAGGGTCGCGAGCACCACTTAGTGCCGAGGCAATTGTTAATAATTTACATCGAGCATCATGTCAAGCTTGTTTATCGGCACGCTTCAAAATATGATGCCCGATCCCATTACGCAGCAATGCGTCATTCTTTACTGCCACTGGATGTTTTTCTGTTTCAGAAGCCTGGTTAATCTAGTGAGATTAGCAGGGTGATTAGTCAATCTGTGGGGGACACGCCGTCAGTCACCAGTTAGTTCCTCGTCCTTCTTGCTTTACCCCTCGACTGGTCATCGGTGCTCACTGACCTGGATAGTCTCCGCCCCGCTTAACCACAAGGTCACCGACCATCAAATCCGTGACGTCAGGCCATAATTTATAAACTGTGGTGAAGTTTAGGGACTTGGACTGCTGCTGGATTAGCGGGGAACCACGCCTACAGGGGACCAGTAGGGAAATAAGCTAGATACCAGCCGGTCTTTGCCTCATTGACGCCGGCAGCGTGACATTGATTTAATTCATTTTCCACAGCCGCTTCCCCGAGTGTGGTCTTTTTGTTGTGTTCGCCCCGCAGCCGTTTCCTTACACGATCATTAATGTGCCGAGTCGTGTAAATCTAGCGCCGGCTTCCCCCATCCACGTGGCCGTTCCCTGCAACCGCCCTGCTCTCTCTAGTGGGTTTCATTTTCCTCCTAAAACCGTTTCTTGTCAAGTTTCGTCTTGTTGCTTTCATTCTCCAGATTAGGAGATGCGCATTATGTCCACTTAATGTCAGTAGCGATGATTTGTTTCGGCGCGGCCGTCTTGTAGGATATGTATAAATAAAGAGGCGTGGGATGCTTGATCCATCCCCGCGTCCCCTCCGCTTCCACGAGACATGCCCACAAAGAAATTCATCATTTGTGAAACGGGATGAAACTGCAGATAACGAAGGCGATGTCAGTGATTTATGGCGTGTTTTGAACAATGCGTAATCCATTCCGAGGTGATTTACGAGTAAAATTTATTTCTCAATGCTAGTGAGATGGAAAGCGAAATAAATTGCTTGTGCAGGTCGTGCGAAGCATGAAATATAAATGGCTGTGTTCGGCAGTAAGCATTGTGAAACGCCAAGTCGGGGTGACATGTGTCTTCTCAGATACAAAAATTTACACGTGTTTGAATTCCCAACGAACAATTGCACGAACATCTTCAGCTTGTATATATGTATTTGTCAACTACATACCACAGGCAATGGTCTTATCATGGAATAATATGAGTTGGATTTTAAAACCACAACAATCGTAAGACGAGCTTTGAATACAATATACGCGTTTAATATCGGGTAATCGAACTGACGGCTATTGACAATTACATGTATACACGGTGGTTTCTACCGAACGAATCATTACCACTGTACTGATACCATTGCCAGATTTCGTTCCAAGTTTTTTCAGGATATGTCCTGTCGCACTTCTTGTAGATTACACTCTTATCTGATGCACTGGACCGCGACGTATCCTTAAGAGAGGGTTACAGAGCATGGACACCTTAAGTAATGGAGGATTCGCTGAGTAACTGATTGATTTAACACCTGCTCAGCTTCTTAACAAACCATTGAGGAGTCTAAGAGTTTTCTAATGCGGGATTTACTTAACGGACGCATAGTCCTTAAGATTGCCTCTCTTAATAGATATGGTGAATGATTGCAATAACTGTTCGAGGTGCACCACGTATATAACTGAACAAAGGAAAAGTGAAAATAAAACAGGCAGCAAATTCAGTGAAGATTTGACAATACAATGTTGGTTTCCATGTGAAGCTCAGTGCAGTGGAGGCGAAAAACAGCTTAAATACTGGCATGAATAATTCATCGATTAAAAGGCACGGGACTGAGACGGCTATATCTTAACAACGTGAAGCATGGAACTGCTTAGTGGATTTCCTGTTCATCGTATTGATTCGATCTGTTTTTATAGAAGAATCACTGCACACTGATGGCGGGAGCTTTGCCTGAGATACGATCATAAATATTTCAATGACAGCTCAGATATAACTTTTCCCATGTCGTCGATCATAGTGATGAATGAGAGGAATAAAGATACATGTCCGATAGGCAGCTACCAGCTGAACACGACAAATTGTGATAAATGGCCAGAGATATTTGTTTTTATTGCATTTAAATCACGGTATGTGATACGAGGATTCGCACTATGAGCTGATTAACGGAGCATTAAGTCTTTCGCGTGATCAGATTAAAGAAACACCTATGTTGTCATGGTAACAGTTACGAAACGGAGCCACCTTGATCTGCAGCTCTCTCTCTCTTAATTCACTTAATGAGCACGTTCGCCGCCTAAAAGAAACAAGTTTTGCCGTTTTCGCCTCAATCGATTTACCACTTACCCATCCTTTTAAGTTATATAAATCAACTGAGAAGTAAATCTATTGCTGTGGAAGTAACAGTAGCCGGACCGGCGTTGCTGCTCGTGGTGTAGGAGTAGATTTATAACTCGGACATGTGCTCAGACTCTGACCTGAGGAGATAGCGGGATGATGAGCTGCGGTTATCGCCGACACCACCCTGTTTTATAACTACACGTACCTGTTAATGGCCCGTACCAGCGCCGGACCATTACCACAGCTCCCTCGGTAACCGCACACCGTAACCCAGACCTACTGCAACGATTTAACCGCAGCGTTCGTAAAGGTCAAGCGATATAAAAGTTTGCGGTTTGTTTCCCCACTTTCCAGGGCCCGTCTATGAAACGTGGGTACGGCACCGCGTTTGTTTTGATGTTTTAATCAGAGCAGGGGTGGCTCGGGGTCTACTGGATCCGGCTGCGGAAGAAGGGGTCGCCGGTCCACGTGATGGATGAGGTGGCTGGGCAAGCGGATGCCATTTTCCTTGTAACATTGTAGCACGCCATCGTGTTGCTCCGGTGAATCGCTTTAATATGATAAGAAATGTGAGCTACGGTACAAGCAGGAGGTGGAGACAGGCGCCAGATGCCGACCCATCCTTCGCTCTTCCCGCGGTCACGTGACAGTCTTGGTTTATATCTTACCCAGGTACACAGTACATAAATACATGTACATGTAATACACTGTACGTGCTGTACATAACATCTCCACATCCAGACGCTCAAATATCTGCTTACAGGTTTTACTCGATAAATTTAATTTACCTGTCTGCCGATAGGTGATTTACAACCGGCGCGAAGCTGTGAAAATAGACACAAATGTCACGTTTGCCTTACAAGCAGATGCACGAGGAGCGTGCGATTGATACCCGCCAGGGAGAAGAAGTTATGGGGCCGTTACCAAGGGGGTCCGGCCACAGCGGATGCGCTTACTAGGTTTAAGCTTGAAGGATGCGTGAGATACATGGGGAGACAACTGTTGCCCGCGTTGCCTGCTGCAGCTTTTGCCGACTGGCCCGTGCCCCCCACCAGCCGTTCTGTCGATGATTTACCACGACCACCCTCCCCTCCCGGCTGTATTTCAACTCGTACATGAAACATTTCACTGTGAGGTATTTTTTGCGCTGTTTTACAACGCGAATAACTTTCACCGGGTAACGATTCCGTTTTTATGCCAATTGAAGTCATGCAGCCCGTGGCAGGCAGCATTTTCTAGAACGCAGTTGTCGGGAGAAAGTTAGTTGAGTCGCTGGTGGCGGCCG
>JAXGGS010114424.1:0-19616 GCA_035585475.1 Armandia brevis | reverse complement strand
ATTATCTGTGCTCTGGTGTTATACTACTGACAAGGACAAGCGCTGGGAGAGCTGTAACGTCACGTTCTGTGGTGAGTAGTAATGTGTTATTATCTGTGCTCTGGTGTTATACTACTGACAAGGACAAGCGCTGGGAGAGCTGTAACGTCACGTTCTGTGGTGAGTAGTAATGTGTTATTATCTGTGCTCTAGTGTTATACTACTGACAAGAACAAGCGCTGGGAGAGCTGTAACGTCACGTTCTGTAGTGAGTAGTATGACAATCAATAATCATAAATTTCTGGCCGTTTCGAGTTTCGGCGTTGTGCTTTGAGTCTTTTTCTCATAACTCAATTAGAATACTGGTGATAGATACTGGTAGTAGTTCTAGGTCTGAAATTGGTAATAAAAAAACGTGCAATTTCAATTGTAGTGTTTCCACGATGAATTTAGTGCCATTATACTACTCTTTATGTATAACTATTAACTACTCATTTTATTTAAGAATGCAAGGTGGTGGAATCAGGCGCGTACTATGAGGGTCTGGTGTCTGAGACTACGAGCGGGAAGGTGTGCCAGAACTGGACCAGCCAGACCCCGCACGCACACCCCTACAGTAACGCCACCTACTTCCCTGACTCCCGGGGGATGAAGGTTGTGGGGAACAGGTGCAGGAACCCGAACAGTTCCCGCTCTGAGGGGCCGTGGTGTTACACCAGCGACAGTGACAAGGAGTGGGAGTTCTGTGATGTCAAACCTTGTGGTAAAATCTGGTTAACTTTGATGAAATCTGTTTTAGAATATTTGTTTAATGGATGTCAGGCTCGATAAACGTCATTATATATTCCACTGAGGCACAACCTACATGGGCTTCAAATCCAGAAAATAAAACTGTCATACAAAAATACAAAAATAATAGATATTCCTGACCGCACCCTGTGGCACTGTGATTGAGTTGAAAGCCATCTATTCCACTGTTTCAGCCATCTATTCCACTGTTTCAGTGTTCGCGCATCTGGTATCCACGGCTTTAACAACCATTCCAACCTCCACCCTACCACCCACCACACCGATCTACAGCTCCTGGAGGCCACACGGTGAGTCTACATAATACAAGTACAGCACCTCCATAATTGTACCGGTACACACACTTTCATTTTCATCAGCGATAATTAATGTTATTCTTAATCATAAGTCATAATCAGCAATTTTACTAATTGTGATAATTCGTAATTGCCATTATTACCAATCGCTATAATTAATTCTTAATGTCATCATTAACTATAATAATTCCCAATTAACATCAATTATCATTAATCATATTCATAATGCAATAATATTATTATTGATATTTGCTTTATTCTCGGTTGGAATTATAGATTGTAAACTGACGACTGGTGGACATGAGTACGCCGGCACCTTGACGACCACGAGCACGGGTTTAACCTGCCAGCGCTGGGACAAGCGCTCTCCACATTATCACACGTTTGATAAATCCGCCAACTTTCCTGAGGGTAACGCGACCGGTGCGAGTAACTTCTGCCGTAACCCGGACACACGGTATCACACCGGGCCCTGGTGTTATACTACTGACAGGAAAACTAGGTGGCAGCACTGTAAAATACCTTTCTGCGGTGAGTAGTAATGTGTTATTATCTGGGCCCTGGTGTTATACTACTGACAGGAAAACTAGGTGGCAGCACTGTAAAATACCCTTCTGTGGTGAGTAGTAATGTGTTATTAGCTGGGCCGTGTTGTTACACTACTGACAGGAGAACTAGGT
The DNA here is from genome assembly GCA_035585475.1 of Armandia brevis. Lineage (NCBI taxonomy): Eukaryota > Metazoa > Annelida > Polychaeta > Opheliidae > Armandia > Armandia brevis. The sequence goes on along the minus strand of JAXGGS010114424.1, from coordinate 17,854 downwards.
AGCAGCACTGTAAAATAAACTTTCAGTGCTGAGAGGAATTCTACATTAAAATATACACTCTGTAAATCAGTATCTGACCATCTCATCCAAATCTTTAAAAAAATACTTTTTTTATTTTAAATCAATGAAACATATTTTTCTTTTCAGTTTGCAATTAAAGTTATTGATTATGTGTTTATCATAGTCGTGGCATAGAAATAACTTCCACAAAATGAGATACTATGTTCCTTTACAATCTCACCAATCAATAATGAGAGACTGATTGTGAAAATTAAAATAAGAATTTATTTATATGTTGTAACAGAATGTCGGGCGACTCGGCAGGGTCTGGTTTACCAGGGAGCCGCGACTAAAACTAGCAGCGGTAAAACATGTCAGTCCTGGAGCAGCCAATCCCCACACTCCCATTCTTACACTGATAGAAAACAGTTCCCCGACCCCTCCATGGCGGTGGCGGGGAATAAATGTCGGAATCCTGGCGGCAGTAAACCAGACGGGGTGTGGTGCTATACTACTGACTCAGGCACCGTCTGGGGCTACTGTGACGTCCCCATGTGCAGTGAGTACATTCATGTAACTTGTCATTTAATTAATTACCATCAACATGCTGATCAATATGTGTGGTTAAATGTCGATAATTTTCTACTACTTGTACTTTCTAATTCTCTCATACTTAAATTTGTGTTGATTTTTATAATTGTTTTGTTGTACCAACGTTAGAAGTTAAAGTCTAAAATTAGCCTACTAGTAGATTTATATTAAGATCATTTCATTAATATTTACACATTAACAAGTATCACCATGTAACCATCAAATTGATAGCTTTTATTAGCTAGTATCATTAAAAATACTCGATACTCATCTTATCAAAAACATTATTTTATTTCATTAAAAGGCTATAGTAAGTCGGCTTAGTATACATGTAATCTTAAAAAATTATTGATCATTGCAGATTATAGCACCTCCCTGCCTTACACGATACCACCGGCTACCACCAAGCAAAGCACTGAGAGAGATACAACAGTTTCGCACACCACCGTGATTCGGACATCACCTTTTCTTACCTCCGAGGCTATGACTAGCGCGGCCGATATTTCTACAGGGATTTATTATACGTCTTACAACCAAGACACTGCTGCTGTTGTGAGGAATATTTCTGATAACTCTGGACTACCACTGACTATGGACAATGTTACTGTTGGTGTGTCTTCGGTTTCCAATGTCACCTACTCCCTGTCATCAACATCCCCTGCTGCATCACAAGCAACGTCATCAGCCACCACATCTAAAGCTCCGACTCCAATGATTTCATCAACCACAGCATCAACATCACCAACAGAGCCTACAACCGTAATGACTCCACCTTCAACCACCACAAGAAAACCTATAACAACAACAACAACATTTTCACCGCCAACCACAACAACCAAGCGACCTGCAACAACAACCACCAAGAGACCTGCAACAACAACCACCAAGAGACCTGCAACAACAACCACCAAGAGACCTGCAACAACAACCACCAAGAGACCTGCAACAACAACCACCAAGAGAACACGTAAGCCGCCGGTTACGCGGAGAAGGACCACGGTAACTTGGGCGCCACCTAAGACGTGGCCCTCAACCGTGAAACCGACACATCCTCCCCATCCTGTAATTGGTGAGTTCAAGTTCTTTAACACACTAATATTATTGTGCTCTATAACAATTCATATCGCGATGTCCAGCATATACTATTTGTTATACATGTTTGAATTATAGCTATATTGTTGCTCGCCCCTATAGTTTCATATGTTTCTGGATTAATAAATTGTTATCATATTGTTATCATAATTTATCATTGCATCACAATGTTTTTCCAACCGACATTTATTATAATTAAAAAAAATACACATAATCATTTACCATGCCGCAGTACATGCTACCAACATTTTTTTAAACCATTATTATTACTCTTCAATTTATCGGAAAGGTAGACATAATTTTGTTAAGTGATAATAAAGGTCAGTCTATTTTATTGATGAAAGCGTGATGGTTTAATTCTGTATCCACTAAACGACTGCCACATTTTTTAATACAGATTCGGGGAAGGAGGCAGAGAAGTTTACTGGCCATAAAACCATGAAGATTGTAGTACCCATTGTCTCGCTGATTGTGATCATCTTACCCTGTGTGGGGGCGGGGGTTTTAGTGATGAGGAACTATCTGGCTACCGGAGGCACCAAGGACGACAAGGACACAGCGTTCTCGCCTAGTGAAGGTTTCTCTAATCCCACCTACATGACGCGGGAGGAGATGCAGGATTTAGAAATACCAGACCCGCTAGCCGACACGGAGGCAGATTTTTGTCAGTCTGAAGCTTAGCGAAGCATGTGATTATTTTCCATTATTCATCACTATGTAGTCGGATCATTAATGATAAGGTTTGAATGCCCTGATGAAAACAAATTAAACAGATAAATTTAAGATGAAATTATCAGGCATAATTCTAGATTACATTTTTCACTTACTAAAAATTTATATTTAACTTTACTAATGTAAATGTTCTAGTAATGTTTATTCAAGCGTGTACGTTTATTAATAAAAATAACAAGACCAAATGAAACTCCTCAATTATTATTTTCATCAAGTGAATGAAGAGATTATTATTCAATCCATATCATACTATATTATTTATTTTTATCTAATATCTATTAATATTCAGATTTTGTCACATACACCGAACAACTTAATATCTTAAATTTAAAAAAAATCTGAGATCTGAATTTAATGTCAATCGAAAGATCGGTTCGATGCATCATATGCATATGTAAATAAAACTAATGCAATGTATTTGTAAAAAAAATATATAGTAAATACAAAATGACATGTAAGGCCCTATAAAATGAAGAAAATGATTTTCAGACGTATTTCAAAGAAGAAAATGCCATCCACATGGCCAAACACGCCAAAAAGCCGCCCGCCCGTCTGTCTCGTGAAACAAAACCTGAGAAACATGTTAATAATCGTATAATGCCTAATATATAAATAAATGTTATCGTGTGATATTAAACTGGTGAACTCATCACCGAAAAGGTGACATATAACAAGTATGCCGGCAGTTCATTGTCTTTATCTGCGTATCCATATCAAGCAGGGAAATCTAAGCCTTTTTGTAAATAATGTTGGTTCGATGGATCTAATATCCCCAGATTGAACAATCTACTAAATATTTAAAAAAAAAAGACAAATCTTAATACTATTATTATTTCACATGTAATTCACACGCGCGCACAGTCATCCCTTGTGTGTTAAAAATATATAAGATGCAGCCCTTGGTTGAATAATTTACGCGGTACATTAAAAAAAATGTATGTCTCACAAACAAACATGAAAGAATTGGCGATTCCTGTGGTACCATATGGCGTTGAACATTCACACCAATTCAATTCGATTCAATTTATTCAGAATGATTCTGCAGAAGAATAAATATGAGAATAATATACTTTTACGGACATAGGATTATAATATACATGTTTGAATTTAATAAATACGTTTGACATAGTTATTTGGCATGTTAGCCTGGCTTAATTTTAATCCGTTCGAGCTTTGATTTACAAGAAGTTGCTTAATCGAGCTAGTTAAGTTTCCCGCCTTTTCCAGCACAGGAACCTGTGAGTTAAGCAGCCATCTACTACTACTGTAACCACCACCACCGTCACTCAACAAGTGAAAAGTTTGTCTGCTGTAACCGCGATGTGTGATGATCCAGGAACATTTACCGCGTAATATTAAATCATACACGGAGACTGCGTATTTATCTGTCAATTTGTGATAACATGGACTGTAGAAAGGCGAGAAGATGAGGTCGATCGTCAGGATTCAGTTCGTCGTCGAGTTATTAGTCACAGTATTTACGCATTTGACGGCTGGTGAGTTTTATGATTTGTGTATTCTTTCCTGACTGTCTTTAAATAGGTAAAATTAGCCGGTAAATTAAACAACAACGCGTAGTTAAGTGTAAACAATGTATTTGCGATTGCTTAAGCTTTAATGTTGCTATGTATCTTTGTTACTGGCAATGAAACAAACTTTATAAAAGTGTGTTACAATTCCTGTATTACCACAAAACACACAGCGACCATGCGATCATAGTTAAGCAAATTTGATTAGATCTTAAAGAAACGAAACTGAATAGGACCATATCAAATGAATAGGCTATACCTTACGCGTCCACTTCATCGTTTATTGGACCGTTAAGTCACATATGTAAACCATGGTTTAACATCTTGACATTACATACACCGTATATATTCAGATAACTTTCCCAGGTCCCAGCTGGGGATTTATTAATTTACAATTCCGCTTTACATTAACCTTTTTTATTAATAACTATATGTCTTTTACAAGGAAGCTCGAGCGTTAATATCGAGTATCACAAATTCTTCGTATGATACATACTACGTGTTCATACAAAGGCCTTGTACATAAAAACGTTAACATGATCGACCAGACAGGATACATTAGTCTTGCATAATGTACATTTTTTAAGCAGCTGTACCTATATTTGTTCAGTACCTCAGAGCACGAGTTACTGCATGTATGTAAGTTTAGTTGTCACTTGCTTAACCGTGTGTATACAATCATACAGATATATCACACGTCGAGTGACAATTCTCGTAGGAATAGTATTTCTTGACAAGTTCTTGTTACTTGGACCACTGCCCCGCCCCTCCCCATCCTAGCAGAATGTAGGAATGTTAAGTTGGCCTGATTGAATTGAAACTTGAGGTCACCTTATCATCCTTCTGTTTCTGTTCTCAGCATTGACACAAGCAGTCCTATAACAATGTATCTGAATCGATAGGACGGTACTTGTGGGCCACCTTAAACTGTACATTGTATTATAAGCTAGGCGAATGGTGCTTCAGTTAGGGTCTGCATCCCACGGAGGGTGTTAAATAAATATATATTCCTACATTTACGCATAGGTTACCTTTGATCCCGCCTTTGATACTTTCGCATTATGTTACTGGAACAATATAAAACGAGAGGCTGGTTTCTATGGACTGTTCAGTACACTAGATGTTGGACATAACGCGGGTAGCGGGGGACTTTGTAAGCGTTCTAGTTATTTAAGACGGGCACTGCAGACCTTCGACAATTTTTTTTAGATTTCGTGTTATATCGAACCGCGTTACATTGAGCTTCTAGTGTACACTGTAAATCTTGACATTAGTACAAGTTAATGTGTGACTGACATAAAATACATTCGTTTTACATGTACATGATACGTATACACACATCAGTATAATGTGTTTTATCGTGTCAGTTATTGGCATGGTAACCACCGCTGTATCTACTTATACGTCGGTTTTTACAGGGTTCAGTTACAAAGTGCCATAGAATCAATTGTTGCTGCAACATTCTCTCAGGAATAAACAAACGTATTCGATCGGTCCTAAAAAGAATCGAAATGCAACAAAAGCATGATTTCACTGACTGAACGAAATGAACCGTGACTTTCACAATCTGCGTGTTAAAAGGGGTGTGGCTGTTTATATTGTAGAGAATGCTGTATATCTGTTGTCACAATATGAATATGTGAGTTATCACCATCCACGTAACGCTGACCCGGTAAGCTTCCCTCCTGGCGGTGTGATAATAGTGTTGTTACTAGCCAGGGTCTGCAGAGGTCACGTTATAGACTGTTCTCAGATGAATAGGTTATCTGGAGATGACGCCATGCGAAAATCGACGTTTGCTTGGCATTGTTCCACTTGTACACGAATACACCATGCCCCGATCGTTGTTTTATCTCAGATGCCTTGTTTATACAAGTCATGCTGATATAAAAACAGCTGTCATGAGTCCACGACTTGTCGTCAGCGTTAATATTATATAATTGTGACCCGAGTCCACCGCGAACAATGTGGTTCAATATCTCAGCTGATTCGGTCAGTGATTATGATATTTTTCCCAATTGTGTTTACAGCTTGTAGCTAATATTTTCCGGGTTAATCGCTTCTAAAAGGGCGTGACCTGCGTTAATGCTGATATAATGTGATACAGTTATTAATTATGATGATCTCTTACATGCGGTCATTTATGTGACCCTATGTTACCCCACACAGTAGACCCTGTATATAACGCGGGTAGCGGGGAGACAATCGTATATTCCAATGACTGATCGATGACCCGCGTTATAAAAATATCTATCTACAAATATAATTAAGTACCTAATCGGCATACATGTGGAACGCTTCTGTTACATGATAACGCGTTATATAGAGTTGCCATGTATTCCTATGGGGACCTTTGACCCGCGTTATAGATAGAACCACCAAATCGGAGGACGTGGGAGACTCATTATTTTTTATATGGAAACACACATAAAACGTAATCGCTTCATTCCTAGGGTCCACTGTATTCAAGATTCAAGATTTCATTGCTTTAAGGTTTACAACCTTGTCAGCTGGTCTGCTGCTTTATATACTTTTGCCTAGCCTTTAAATTGTGCAGATTGTGGTAGTATAGCAGAATGACCATTAGACATTGGTAAGCATACATACATGCAGAGACAATGGATATAATTATCACATTCATGTGTACACATTCTGTACTGCATACTATGGCAGTTAATACAATATTGTGAAAAAGTAGTATCTGTGTCTGCCATGTGAAGATTCTGTAGGTGAGTCACGTGAGTCACGTCTCCTGGGAATCGCGCCTCTGACGCGCCCTCCCCTTGTTACAGTGTAACTTACGTGGGTAGAATTCCCACGAGCTCCTTCTGTTGTCCCGGGTTACCCAGGTAACCGTCTCCTGATGTGTCATTATCTTCTCATCTGCCCGACATTCCGAGCATACCCCAGCTGTATGCTGCACGATTAGTTATTCCCACATATTCAATACCTGAACACGACCGACCAATGATAAGCACATTTGTTTTATTATCAAGGTATTTTAGCCTTAAGTGGTTAACTACTTTGAAATATTTGTAAACCATCTTAAATCACCACAAATTTGCCGCCAGAAACTGCACATAAATGAAGTTATTTGCTCATCCTGGTGAGTTATGTGCCCATGATTATTGATATTATTATTATTACGGTGTGTAACAGTTAGACCACGACCGATCAATTATAAATGTTTTATTAGCTGGGAATTTCCGACTTGAGTACCTTGAAATATTGGTTCTTTAGTGACCGACACAGCTTTAACAACACAGTAAACGAATTTGTTTGCTTATCTTGGTAATTTTTAGTGCCCTTTATTATTATTATTATAACCACAAATTGATTTCACCGATGGTTTTGTTGGCCGCGCGCCGACACTTAAAGCATTAGAGGCGCTATTTAATGACCGCGACCAATTTGTGAGCAAATCACTTAAGATGCCGGGACACACACACGAACATGGTGTAATCCTCGGGAAACAATTTTCAAACTCGCGGAGTGAATAGAAAACGCGATAATTGCCGCGGGAGAAACTCTTCGCGCCTCCCGGTGAAAGGCGACAGGTGTCAAGTTGTTTACTCCGGGGGTGGTGGATTTTAATCACTACGGTAGGTGGCCGGTATAACGTAACTGGGTATTTCATATCTACCCCGGGGGTGGTACATTATAATCACATGGGGAAATGACCGTTATAACGCGGGCCGATATAACGCGGGTATTTCATATCTACCCCGGGGGTGGTACATTATAATCACACGGGGTAATGACCGTTATAACGCGGGCCGATATAACGCGGGTATTTCATATCTACCCCGGGGGTGGTACATTATAATCACACGGGGGAATGACCGTTATAACGCGGCCTGATATAACGTGGTATGCCATATAACGCGGGTCGTCTATTGTCTCCCCCGGATTTGTGGAGTTTATTGCTCATTATAACGCGGGTTAAATATCGCCCACAGTCATACTTATCTGCGCCTGGTAAACTATAACCACCTTAGGTATTGTAACACGCAAGCTACATCATCAAAGAACCATTTTATCATATTCATACTATTCTTTCTTTGCGGCACAATAAGTAGATATACAATTGTACAACTTACTATGGTATCAGATAACAGATTGATATAAAGCGGTGTTTAATGCTTGACCGCCGGCTACCCGCGTTATATCGATCGCACACTGTCCATGTAATCTGTGGGATTCCCCACTTTCTTACCTACCCGCGTTATATCGACCGCCTGCTGTACCTGTAATCTCCGGGATTCCCCACTTTCTTACCTACCCGCGTTATATCGACCGCCCGCTGTGCCTGTAATCTGTGGGATTCCCCACTTTCTTACCTACCCGCGTTATATCGATCACCCGCTGTACCTGTAATCTGTGGGATTCCCCACTTTCTTACCTACCCGCGTTATATCGATCGCCCGCTGTACCTGTAATCTGTGGGATTCCCCACTTTCTTACCTACCCGCGTTATATCGATCGCCCACTGTACCTGTAATCTCTGGGATTCCCCACTTTCTTACCTACCCGCGTTATATCGATCGCCCGCTGTACCTGTAATCTGTGGGATTCCCCACTTTCTTACCTACCCGCGTTATATCGATCGCCCACTGTACCTGTAATCTCTGGGATTCCCCACTTTCTTACCTACCCGCGTTATATCGATCGCCCGCTGTACCTGTAATCTGTGGGATTCCCCACTTTCTTACCTACCCGCGTTATATCGACCGCTCGCTGTACCTGTAATCTCTGGGATTCCCCACCTTCACATTAAGGCGTGCTCGCCGTGCTGTTTCTCTTTCCCCCCGCGGCCAGGGTGACGGCAGAGCGGACAGACCGCGGAGAGAGAGAGAGAGAGAGAGAGCGGCCGTGTAGAACCCGAGAGAGTGTGGGCCGCCGCACACAATACAAACGTGTGGGCGCGCCAAGTGGCGGCACTAGTAATTTGTCGGCGCTTGTAATCGGTGAATGCGGGGAGCCCGGCGTGGTGAATGCCCGGTAATGATATCATGCTCGGTCCGACAATACAGATCCTGGTCAGACATGAATGGGGGCGGCTTACTCGGGCGGTAATCGTTAAGTTTGGTGCTTGCGGTGATGATTAGGAGAGAGAGGGCCGACAAACCACTCCACCAGACCACAGCGCGCACAAGTTTGTCAAACTTTGGCGGGTCACACCGCAGATCTCTCAGAGCTCTCTTATCTCATGTGTGATCTGAATAATCTCATCCCCAAACCGTGCATAGATGATTTCTCCAGGATATCTATCATTTAGTAATTCATCACGCCGGATTACTTGTACTATATTTCCTCTGCTTGGACACATGGCGATATATCTCGATATAACGCGGTATTTGCTATAACGCGCGTCTATCGTGTCCACCTAATTGAATTGGATAGGCTAGTGTTCTCTATAACGCGGGGGAAAGTTCGAACATAGGAAGACATTGTGATCGATATAACGCGGTTTTTAGGCTTGCCAATTAATCGCAACCGGATTTATCGCCTTTCAAACTCATCACATCGGATTATAACTTCTTCACGTGGGATTAAAGATTCACGATGAATCAGACGGACGTGAGCGGGATTATTAACGTGTTTGTTAAGCTGATTTATCTGACTTCAGGCCAGGTGGAGATTGTGAAGCCGTACCATCCTCTGTACGCCAAGGCGGGAGATGCCCTGGAGCTGATCTGTAACTCCACTAACCGGCTGCAGCTGGAGTGGGTCCGCCAGACTCCCAACACCTCCTGGCGGGACACGCTGGTGGAGCCGACCAGGGAAAACAACTTCATAACCAGGTCAGCGATTATTATTAAAATTGTTATTATTATTACCAGGGAGAACAACTTCATAACCAGGCAAGCGTTTATTATTATTATTATTATTTTAATCATTATTATTTTAATCATTATTATTTTAATCATTATTATTTTAATCAATATCATTACTAAAATCGTTAATCATTAATCTTTGAAGCTATAATCGCTGTTCATAACTGTGACTTAATAAAAAAGGAAAATATTATTATATATAGCCTTACGCAGGTTAAAGTTTGTTTCAATTGATTGAGGTTTGAATTGATGAGTTTATTAGCGAAAACTACCCCCGGTACATGTTAAACCATAGTAAGCAAAAATATAACTTGATTAAGCCTGTTTTACGTTTTTTAATAAACTATAACTGGAATAGCCTACCGGTATGTCAGCAACATCATTCCATTGTTGTTAAAACTGACAAGGATCTAAGCTTAGTTTCTAAGTAAATAGTCAAATACATGTACACTGTAGTAATAAAATAATGACGAAGTGATAATACGGAAGTTTAGTTACCACAGCCTGTTTATGTTTTGTTGTAACCACATGGTTATAGCTGATGCTGTTATTTTGATTATAATTGTTGTTGTAATTTTGAGTATATTTGAATGTTTAGGTACACCGTGGAGGAACCGTCGGGGAATGTGCAGACCACGGTGATTAAACAGAACATGGACGTACATGACCGGGGGATGTACATGTGCAGGGACGTGTCCATAGAGAACACATTCGCTGTATGGGTGACAGTGTTAAAAAGTACGTGCATGTATTAATATTTCTATTCATTATTATATGCTACATGTCCAATGCAATGACAATGGCGAGTATTAATTATTGGATCACTGATGCTACAAAGAAAGGTATAAAACGAACTGGCTAACGATTTACAAACTTGTGGAATTGCATCTACCTAAGAATAGAGACTCTTCACATATATTAAAAACTTGAAAGTGCTATCACTTTATATACCTTCCCAATAGATTTATTTATTCACATTAACCGCTAAATTAGCCCATCCTCTGCAGTTTTGTGAATTCCGGCCTAATTACATGTAATAACCTGAAACAGAAAGTGGGCGTGCCTTTTAAACAATCCACAACAACTTAAATTGTGTTATAGCTTGCAAGTCATAATCATGATACAGTCTTTACAACTATCACAAACTTGAAAGTACTTTCTCTTTATATCGCTTCTCAATAGATTTATATATTTACATCCTCTGTGGTACTGTCAATTCCGGCCTAATTACATGTAATAACACGAAACAGTAAAGTGGGCGTGCCTCCTAAAAATCTAACACAACTTAGATTCTCAAGTAAATATTATCTCGCTTTCAGTTATGAAGACGCCGGATTATCGCGTGCACAATCGTGACTATTTCGTGCTGTCGTGTAACCTCACCGGGTTCGACAGCAACTTCCCGCACCTTCAGTACGAGTGGGTGCTCAACAAGAAAGTGATCGAGCCTAAAAATAATAAATATTTATACGGTTCGCCGGAGGAGGGCTCGATCACACTGAACGTGACTAACGCCGGTAAGCTATTATCAAAATAAATCACTTTTAAATTGCACGCATTGTCAAGCATGGTCTATAACATCGTATTTCTAATTTGACCCCTCTATCTACAGCCAAAGGCACTGCGTTGCTATTTTAGATTGTAAATTAATTATTTACTGTATATTGTGTGTGTTGTTTGCCACCGTTTAAGTCTATTTCAAAATTATGAAAAAAAAACTTGTGCGGTTTTAATTAGAGAGAATATCGTAATGGAAGGTGCTAAATTTAATTACTGTGATACTGATATCGGATCTATATATGGCTTAATTTTGCCCTACCACCAGGAACATATTTTCGCGGGCCGCTTTTGACGTATGTACATGTATGTATTTTCACGGCCGCTTTTGATGAATGTACATGTATGTCTATCGTATTATATCAGCGCTATATATAGTCAGTTTATACAAGAACATGGTCACGGAGTAATGATTTGACATTTATTTACAGCGAGATCGGATGGCGGAATTTACGAGTGCACATTCTTTGTAACCACAAGTTTAGGACCGCTGTCTTTCACAGAATACATATCCATAGATGGTAAGTAAATATAGCTGACCCTCGCTATAACGTGGTTAGATATAACACTGTCTTTCACAGAATACATATCCATAGATGGTAAGTATATACAGTAAACCCTCGCTGTAACGTGGTTAGATATTACGCGGTCCTCAATATAACAGTCTTTCATGCCCTACAAATTAGTTCTTTCTACAATTGCTTATAACGTGTGTTTTCGATTATTCTTAATAACGCGGGTCAAAAGAGTAGGAATACATAGCCCTTTGCTATAACGCGGTTTTGGAAAGTTGCTCCCAATACCCGCGTTATAGTGAGGGTTTTACTGTATCATGTACTATGTACTATTCCGACATCGTACTCCTGTGCTTTGCTAGTTCTGCATGAACAGGACTTAGCCCTAGATATTGAATAATCTCCTAGAAATCTGATATACATGTAGATGTAGCTTATGACATGTAAATAATTTAATTTTGTTCTATCTATTTTAGCTGGGACGCTGGAAGCCTCCAGTGCTGCCACCTTCCATCCGGGTTATCTCTCCTACTTAACGTTTTTCTGGTGCTTAGTATATTTATTGCAAAAACCATCCCGTTGTAATCTGTTCCGCCTATGACGTTAGAGTATCTAGTCAATACAATGCGATGTCTGCCATGTAATTTATATTCCTATTGTTATAATAACATATATATACATATATACCACTTCCACTTTGATTGCCATCATGCCAGCCAATCATTCCCTGTTTTGATTATATACTGATTAAGTTTGATAATTTTATATGCTCATAATTGACATTCCCCGATGATTAAACCTCACTATAATACGTTTGTAAACGCGAAGGTCCGACTGGGAACTTCTAGTCAGGATAGCTATACATTAGATGTTCGATATAACGCGGTATTCAATATAACGCGGCATTCAATATAACGCCGTATTCGATATAACGTGTGTTTGTACTGAGCTCCGAATAGATTCATTAATTGTTCTCTATAACGCGGGTAGAATATGGTTCATAGAAATGTGCGGTCATAGATATAACGTGTGCATTAAGTCTTGTCACCCGGTACTCGCGTTATATCGATCAACTTCTGTATAAATTTGCACCGAAAGTTGCCCAGGAATGTTTGTATTGTATTGGGAAACCACCAAACTTTGTGATATTTGCATTAAATTAAAGTGTACTTATACATATTATAACAATAGCTTACGATAAGGCATATGAATAATGCTGCATAATTCATATTATCATAATTTATGTCATGCATAATTAACATTATCATAATTTATGTTATCATATCATATCGCGTTCTTCCCGGAGCTTCGTGAAATAATTCACACTGTTGATATGCAACCTATTATTTATAATACGTGTGATTAATAATGAAGATATCTACGCAAGGATAATCAAGCTGTAATAAGCAATGAGGATGGAAACGGTATTCATGTTTTCACATATTGTGCATAATTATTGTGAACGAGAATCCACCATACAGCTGACTTACTTTTCCGACCGTATTCTCTATTTAAGTCGGTAGTGCAATTTCGGATACATTTAACGCGAGCTGTGCTAGATAGAGGTTTTTACGATCGCCTGAAGTTTATCTTGTTGATCCTATTCTGTGACTGCTTGTCATAGCATGGGATAGGAATAGGGGTTGTATTTGTATACATGTACACGACATTGTTAATCGTAAATTTCACGATTTAAAATTGCCTCCTGTGAATGGCTACGCATTGAGCCGCGGCTTTGAAAAAGAGTGGATCTTGAATAAGAGAGGATAGGTTTCTAGCTTTACTTAATATCCTAGATCTGCCAGAATTGGAAGAATCTCGAGTTTGTACGGTTTGGAATATTTATCTGATTTTCATACATTTTTTTGTACACATTTCATTTACGATATATATAAATAAATGAATGATCTGAAGCAGTGGGATTTATGAACATTTGTTTATTCAGCTCGAGTATCGTGATCACTAAAGATGAACACAGTCAGTCTGTTAGAAATATTTACAATCTAGAAATATCCGTCTCATCACTGTAAATTTACACAATTTCACCACACGTGAATCTTAGAGAATCAACCGATCTTTTGGACTATTAACACACACACAGCAGACCTTCATTATGACGTGGCTAGCTATAACATGGCGTTCTATATACAAGTAACTCAGTTCCGCCATGGGTCCCAACTTGGGGTTTCTGTTTGTATCTATAACGCGGGTAAATAATGGTATCGATAAGAATATATGGCACCTCGCTATAACGCGGGTTATTAGGCTTTTGTGGCCCCACACACGCGTTATACAGATGTTCTAGAGTAGTAGTATTTAACCTGTAGTTGTTTCACAACCCGGAAACTCCTCAGATGGTGTTTTGGGGCCGGATTGCAGTTGTATCTGCGCCTCGGCCTTCTCGACGATGTCTCTGACTTTCTGGTATTTCGGGTTGACGTTCACCGCCAGCCACTCGTTCACACAGTCCGGGTAAAATATCTTCGTCATGGCGGCCTGGAGGTCAGTGTGCAGCACGTGGAAGTTATAAAATAATCTGAAACATACATTAGAATACAATAGTCATTCGATTTACGATAAAATATCATTTAACAAAGTACGGTACATGTAGGTTTTCTTTACAATACGTTCTTCCCTACTACGCGGGTCATCATGACATAAAAAGTTAGTCTTAGTGTTTTTAATTAAACACATAGATATTGTTAGCATACACTATTTACTCTGGCAGCAACATACACTACTTACTATCGCAGAAACATTAACTACTTACTCTCGCAGAAACATATACTACTTATTATTGCTAAAACATATACTACTTACTCTCGCAGAAACATATACTACTTGCTCTCGCAGAAACATATACTACTTACTTTCGCTGAAACATATACTACTTATTCTCGCAGAAACATATACTACTTACTTTCGCAGAAACATTACTACTTATTCTCGCAGAAACATATACTACTTACTTTCGCAGAACCATATACTACTTATTCTCGCAGAAACATATACTACTTACTTTCGCAGAAACATATACTACTTACTCTCGCAGAAACATACACTACTTACTCTCGCAGAAACATATACTACTTACTCTCGCAGAAACATATACTACTTACTCTCGCAGAAACATATACTACTTACTCTCGCAGAAACATACACTACTTACTCTCGCAGAAACATATACTACTTGCTCTCGCAGAAACATATACTACTTACTTTCGCAGAAACATATACTACTTACTCTTGCAGAAACATACACTACTTACTCTCGCAGAAACATACACTACTTATTCTCGCAGAAACATATACTACTTATTCTCGCAGAAACATATACTACTTACTCTCGCGCCTGTGGCAGAAAATGGTTCAGATGAGCAGGATTTGTGAAGTTATGACGCACGTGATAATCTGTCATCCAACCATTTATTCTGTAATATATTAATTAATATTAGTACCGTAAAATAGCGCAGTTTTTGCAATATCGCATCCGGATATAATGAAGGCTTGAGACAATAGTGGCAAAATAATGGAGTTAGGCAAATGCCAGGGTTATTTTAGAAATTATAAAGTAGGGGTTGTAGTCTGTTAAATTATGGGGTCAATTCCCAGGGTTGTTATTTTACAAGATAATTCATGACCGAATACCGGTTTGAATATAAATCGCAGAAAATGTTAGATAAATGATTTATAAAATACGTCTTCGCGAGTAAGCGAGTTAACACGGTATATCGGTCCTAATCTCTAGGAATATACATGTAAGTGAAACATCACCCACCTGTCGTTTCGCATTAGCTGTTTGTACAGAACTTTCAGGTGAAGTAAAACTTGCACACCGACATACACCTCGTATCCGGGAAAATCACAAGCAGGAATATGTCCAACACTGGGGGGAATGAAAACAATGAGTTGATGTAAATTGAAATATATGACCATCATAAAAACACTGTGATCCATCATTACGTCAAATCGACGTGAGAAATAAAAAATGGTTGTATGGTTTTACAAAAAGCATCCTATTTCGCAAATATGGGTATAATTTATGTAAATACTGGTGAATTGTACATTTTGTATTTATTTTCCTACCTATTGAATGGGTCGAGGGGAATTCGCTCGGCGAACTTCAGATCCTCGGTTGCCGCTTGGTGGAGCTCTTCAGTAAATGAGCCTGTGCCAGTAGATTGAGATATCGGGCAGAATTAATATAACATCTATGACAGTGCACAGTCTATGCTGTGCGCATGAATTGCAATGGTATTACATGTAGAGTTGTATTGGAATGACTGACCTCGAGTAAGCAGCGACAGACAGATGGCTAAAGATGGCAGACCAGCTGGCAGTAACTCGCACAGTACAGAGTAGTGATCATATCTGGTTAATGTAACAATAATGTACACATAAAGGGAAAACTCTTAATTAAGGATATAGGAAAATATAACCGTAATATCCCCAATCTTAGGCGCACTCAAATAGTTTTCAAATTGGAGTAATTGACCACTCTGAGCTTAGAGTGAGGGTGTGTGGCTTATTCTACAAGTTTTAATTTAATAGTTCATGTTTTAAGACCTCAGAGTTTAAGACCCACAATCAGTGCAATCTGGGGTGTATTTATTTTCTGGGGCAGGGAAATGTGGGGTAACTATGGTAAAATAAATCAAATTGTCATTAGTTTTCTCACCGTTGCCACCCAGTGAGCGCGTAACCTTTGAACTTGACAAAGTTAGGAATGACGGTATCTTTGACGGTTGTTATCCAGCCCTGGTGATTGACCACGTGGTACCCGATATCCGTGGCGAACTTACAGGGACCGGTGGCGCCTTTAAAAGCACTGGCGGCCCAAACGTGCGGGAAAACCTGACTGTATCTCTTCCACATCTCTGAAAAAGGTGATTAATATTTTATTTATTTATTTATTGGTTCAGCATCAACATATTACAGCGACAACATTAACAATAATATCAATGTAACTATATGTCCAGCTCTGCTCTACCTAGTTAGAACACTAGAGCATTATATCGAAAATCTACTATATCGCGTCGACTCAGACTAGTACTCCTAGTATGTTGTCAATTACTACAATAAACTCATATGAATCTCATTCCAAATGGTCTGTTTGACGCTAGGAACGATATATATATATATATATATATAGTTTATTGACCAACTTTACAAGTTTTGAGTCGATGTTGTGATAAAATGTTCACGTTGTGTGATAGTTTTGTAAATAAAGAAATGATTAATTATCTAAACTAATTTTATATTTGTTGAAATTAATAATACAGATTTATATAGCATCAATAATAATAATAACGATCATAAGGAGACAAACTTGAGTGGTTAAAATGTGCGTCCTTGAGTGAAACAGAGATAGGTCGAAATAGTGTATTGTAATTATACAAACCTGGTTGCAAATGGTCGAAGCTTCTTTCATAGTACCAAACCATCGGCTCAACGAGAGTGCCAATGTCGAACGCTGGTAAAAAGGAACGCAAATTTGGTATCATTATTCATGATAAATCATTTTGAGCAATTATGCGATAATCTGAGAACAATGTGAATATTCGTTATATTCTCTCATTTCATTACACGGACTGGCTAGCTATAGATAGAAGTACTTATTTATATATTATGCAGTAGGTACCCTCTATAACGCGGTCAAATGTTGCCCGATTAGGTATTTTTCTCTATAACGCGGGACAAACGTCGCCCACACATATTGCTCGCTATGAGGGGTTTTTAAGTCTTGTCCCCCACTATAAGCCTGATAGAGGATATCATGAGTTTATGACTGACCTTGCATCTCCTCCACAGAGGTCGCGCGGAACATGTCGTCCCACATTATCGCCCGGATGTTGGGGTACGTGACCTTCATCTGCTCCAGCAGCCGCTTCACGTGCGAGAAAAACAGCTGGGTCTTTCCTCCGCCAGTCTCGTGGCAGAAACTCTGGCACTTAGCGCATATGCCGAGATGAAAAACCTAAACAAGAATAAAAACATGACA